>PVLA01011177.1:0-55719 GCA_004027455.1 Hydrochoerus hydrochaeris
AGAGACAGAGACAGAGGGAGAGACAGAGACAGAGAGATGGAGAGACAGAGAGAGGGAGAGACAGAGAAGCTTTTAAGAAACACTTATCCTTTCATGGAGACTCTATCTTTGTGACTTTATCTGAACCTAATAACCTCTTAATACCATTACATTAGGCTGAGGCTTCAACATATAAATTTTAGGGGGACACAATTCAGTCCACTGCACCAGGTCATGTACCCTGAGCTACAGAAAACAGGGAGATATGGTAGTCTCTGAGACACCATACAGTGTCTTTTCTTTCTTTTTTTCCTTTTTTTGGGGGGTCGGGGGGAGTGTGTGAGTGGGAGTACAACTGAGACTAAAAAATGCAGACAGCAGCTTGCTATCTAAAATGTTACCTGTAGGTAGGTGACGAAGTAGGAATCAGGGTGATAGAGTACCTGGCTGGATGCCTGGAACAGGAGTTGGAGACCTGAGAACCAGTCCTGGCTCCCAGACAACCAGAACTGGGACCTGCAACAGGTCACTTGGTCTCATTGAACATCATTGATTTCAATTCTCTCTTACATTGCCCAACCCTGCCTAGTGCTAGCAGTTAGTGAAGCCACATCTTAGGCAGACACTGTGCTAAGTGCCCCTCTGCTCAAAACAATTACTCAGCTGTTTGAAAAGCAAAGCAAGTACTGTTATTTCCATTTGCAGATAAGGAAACTGAGTTATAAGGAGGTCAAATAGCTGGTCTAAGGTCACATAGCTAAAGAATGAATGCAATCAGCCTTCATGCTCAGCTGGCTCAGGGCTCCTGCTGCACATGGATGTGCTGCTATCTCATAGCTATGCTGTGAGAGTTACACAGGACACAGTGAAGAAAGGCCTTTTGGAAACTACTCAGCATTGTCTTCCATGCATACGCATGCGTGAGCACACACACGCGCACATGCACAAACACACACAGAGCGTTATTTTACGGGAAGAGAGCCATATTTTTGGAGTGGAAAAATAAAATCCCTATGGGTCTCAGTTCTGAAGTTTTCTTTTATGGGATTTAGGACAATCTTTGTGATGGGAAACCAAGTCATCAGGCTCAGAAATATCTTCCTTTTTTAGCCCACTTCCCTTTCAATAGTCTTCTCTTTTCAATACTTGCCTCTGTTTGTGCCTGTTTACATGGGTCCCTCCCAAGGCCACACCTGTCTACATCTTGAAGAGTGGTTTCCAGCAGTTGTGGTTTGGGGCAGTGCAGGAGAAAAAAGGAAACAATTGGCAGATGGACGAGGGTGTAATCGTGTCCTTCTTCTGCTGCCTGCCTGCCAAGGCCAGGGCTGTTGAGGTGCTGTCACTGCAGGTGTCCCTGATGGTGGAACCTGGGGTATTTCCTGAGTACTTTCTCAGTGTCTGCACCCTTCTCATCCTTGGAATTAGCCAGTTAATCGGATGGTACCCTCGGTCTACTGGTGCAGTTAGGCCATCTCTGGGACAGGGATGGAGCCAGAATCAGATGTAGCCTGGGGACTGGAAAACAGGCCGAGGCCCTCTTTCCTCCCATCCCTGTGGGACACCAGCCCCTGAGTCTTCTGACTATGATCCTGGGGGTCCCCACTAACACCCTGAGCAGACCCAGCCACCAGGGGAATGGGTGGTGTAAGGTAGGAAGGCTGAACACAGGTGATTCAGTTTGCTGAGTGGGGTGTAGCCCCTTTCCCCTTTTCTTTCAGGGCTATGCATTGAACCCAGGGCCTTGTGCATGCTAGGCAAGTGCTCTACCACTGAGCTATGCCCTCCAGCCTTTTTGTATTTTGAGATTGGGATTCCATAAATTGCTGAAGCTGGCCTCGAATTTTCCATCCTTCTGCCATAGTCTTCTGAATGGCTGGGATTGCAAGCATGTGGCACAACACCTGGAGGTGTAGCCCTTTGTTCAGTGACTTGGCTTCCTCTGAAATGCTACCCATACCTGGCACACAGTGGGGTTTATACAGGTTTGAGAGAGGATGCACCAGTATCTTTCTCTCCTTTGTCCTCTTGAGCTATAAAGGGAGCCAGCACACAGTGGTGTACTGCCTCAGTCAGTATTGGTTCTTGCTTTTTTCTTCCCTCATGTGCTTTACTCTTACTTCTGAAAACATGGCAGAGGCTGTATTAAAAAGCATACTGTATTTTTAATTTTTAAAATTTTATTTATTTATTTTTGGTACTGGAAATCAAACTCACGACCTCGCACTTGCCAGGCAGGCGCTGTGCTGTTGAGCCCTATCTCTGGCCCTGTATTTTTTATTAAACAACAGCAAAAAACCCCTCAGAAATCCAGCATGGTGACACATACCTGTAGTGTACACTTGGAAGCTGAAGCAGGAGGATGCAAGTTTGAGGATGACCTGGGAAATGCACTGAGTTGGAGGCCAACGTGGACTATAAAACATAATCCTGTCTCAAGACAAACAAACAAACAAACAAACAAACAAACAAATAACTCCAAAAACCAAAGTGAAAACTTCAAGACAGTCTATATTGGAAGCCAAATATTTTTCCTACATTCAGGGGAGTATTAACTGATTTTCTTATTCCACCTCTTTTGCTTTTCTTTTTTCTTTCTTTCTTTCTTTCTCTCTCTCTCTCTTTCTCTCTCTTTCTTTCTTCTTTCTTTCTTTCTTTCTTTCTTTCTTTCTTTCTTTCTTTCTTTCTTTCTTTCTTTCTTCTTTTGTGGTAATGGGGATTGAACCTAGAGCCTCTGTACTGAGCTATATCCCCAGCCTAGCCCTTTTTACAAATTTATTTTTATTTTGAGAAAAGGTCTTGTGAAGTCACTAGATTACCCAGGTTGGACTAGAGCTCAACATCCCAGAGTGCTGGGATTACAGGAGTGATGCACTGACTTTCCTATCTTGGTAGGAAATTTTTCTGGGTTCCATTAAAGATTTTGGACAAGTTAACTTTTTTCCCTGATAAATTGTAGCCCAGTCATTGAGGGACTGAGGGAAATCTAGGGCACTTGGAGAACAAGTTTACTGGAAAACAAGTTCAGAAGTAAAGATGTTTCCTGCCTTCCAAATTTAAGACCACCCAGGCAATGCAAGTAGAAATATTTTTCTTCTTCTCACATTATCTTATTTTTCTGGGAGATAAATATTGGGAGGGAATTGGTGATTCTCGACTGTAATCTAAATGGCTCATCAGTTGTGGACAGTCATGGGAAAACCAAATCAAACCAAATACTCATCTATTTCTTCAGATCTTGGAAGATGGCACAGCAGAGAACAAATGGAAATTAAACATAGTGGCGTACATATGAATTCCAGCACTTAGGAGGCTGAGGTAGAAGGATTGCAACAGGTTCAAGTCCAGCTTGGGCTACATAGTGAGTTTAAGACCAGCCTGAACTACATAGGGGGATCTTGCCTGAAAATAAAAAAAAACATGATGGAAAATTACCATTTGTGCTTCCAAAGTGATTTACTCCAAATTTCTCTATGGACTGGCAAACTCATGATCATTTTTATACTTTACTATGTCATGTGACATCAAAGTCCTGCTTTGGCAAGAAGATATCCAAATCCATCCAATTCAGGCTGCTGGTGCCAGTGACTCACCCATGGGACAAAAAATAAAATCTGTGAGAATGCAGTTTTCTAACTCAACTGGGAAAGTAGGAAGTTCTAACTCTTAATGTGATCATCCAGCTTCAAATATTCTCTCCACAACAGACTCCCATGAGTCTTTCAAACGTCCTGGAAACTTTGATATCATAGTCTCTCTACCTTCAAAACTGCCTCTTGCACTTTGAGTGTGTGTCATCAAAACTGGAAGCTCATACGTCTCAGTTTTTATTTTGAAAAAGGGGTTATTTACTTTAAAAAGAATTTTGTGATAAGGGTTCTCATTGTTTCTTTTCTTCCTTTTTGGAGGGGTGGTGGTCTAAAGAATTAAACATGGTCTGGCTCTGGCCTATACTCTCAGCTATTTTTATTTTTCATTTTGAGACAGGGTCTTGCTAGGTTGGGCTTGAACTCTTGGCACATGCCAGGCAGCCTGGCTTATTTTTTAATAACAAGTGTAACAAAAACAATTTTCTTTTCAATTATATCAAATCCCCCCAGAGCCTTGGGATTTCCCTTGACTCTTTTTTTTTTCCTCTTTCATATTCAACATTCAATCCATTAACAAATTGCTGGCTTGATTTTTAAAATGATTCCGATTCTGGCCGCTTTTCACTGCTTTCTTCAAATAAACCTTTTATGCTGTTATGAAAATAAAGTCACCGTGCCAGGGAAGGAACCAGAGCCTCTGACGTCAGAACAGTCATTCCTGGGCAAGGTGGTGAGCGGGTGAGGGGCTCGCCTGGACCCAGCCCAGGGCAGCTCCTGCGTGCTCGGCCCTCCAGATGGCAGAGGCACCGCCAAGCTGCCATCTCCTGGAAGAAGCCACACCTCTCCTCGCTGCCACCTGACCCTAGCCTGGCAGGTCCTTTGTTGACCTCTGAGGCACAGGCTGGGCTTGCTGTACTTTCCCCTCAGCTTACCTTCCTCTTCACCCCTCTCCCCCTCCAGCGGGAGATGCAATGGCAGGTTCAGGAAAGGAGGTGGTCACCATCTCCTCTCAGGGCTCCCCAGCCTGAGCTAGGTGAAAACCAAGGCAAAGTTAGCCCTGGGGCCCAGAGTTAGATGAACAAGCCCGTTTGTTGTGAACTGTCAAGTGAAGGAAGCGCAAGGGGAAGTAAAAAGGAGGAAGATGTGTTATGTCCACGGACCAGCTCCACGAGGAATGGGATCATTATGTAGCTCAGACTTGTAACACTGGAAATTTAAAACCGAAGAGCCGCCGTGTCCTTCCCCACCCTCCAGTGGCTGCAGCTGCCCAAGGAGGAAAGGCAAAGGCCTCACGAGACTGAGGAGGCCTCTTCACCCCACTCTCCTCGCCCACGGCCTCGCCTCCCTTTGCTTCCAGCTCCGCAGTCCGCTGCCTGGCATGCACAGGTGCAGTCCGCAGAGGCTGGGATAGGGCCTGGCACTTAGAGATAGTCAATATCAGTTTAATTAGGTGAGCATTTGTTGAATGAATAAATATTCTAATCTTGAACCGCAGAGTGAAGAATAAACATGTGTATGCGTAATCACAGAATCCTAAATATTCAGGTGTCCAAACCACATTTCCAAAATAGCTTCTTCCACCTGGCAAGGATACCAGTTAATTTTCAGGAGACCAGAACCTTCTTCTGAAATGCTCTCCCTGGCCTATTTCTATCATCCTCCAACTTCCTTAGAATTCTTTTCTTTCTTTCTTTCTTTCTTTCTTTCTTTCTTTCTTTCTTTCTTTCTTTCTTTCTTCCTTCTTTCTTTCTTTCTTTTTCTTTCTTTTTTTTTGGTACCAGGGATTGAACTAGAATTGTATTCTTATGATGAATTTTTGGTATATTAAGTATTAGTCACTTTAAAAGACCTTTTTTTTAAAAAAAAAAATCAGCTTCATTGCTGGGTATGGTGGTGCACATCTGTAATCCCAGCTACTGGGGAGGTTGAGGCAGGAGAATTGCAAGTCTGAGGCCAGACTGGGCAACTTATGAGACCCTGTTTTAAGATAAACAAATACAGAGGGTTGAGAATGTAGTTCATACTCCCTCAGTTCAATCTCCATTACTGTGAAAATTGAATCAAAATATATGATATTGATGTATAATTTACGGACAACAAAATTCACCCATTTTAAGGATACTATTTGTTGGATTTTGACAAATATAGCTGTGTGACATGCACCACAATGAAGGTATTGAACTTGCCCATCACCCCCCAGAAGTTTCTTGTGCCCCTCTGAAGTAAGTCCTCAGCCCCTACTTGTGGCATCAGAAAACCACTGATTTGTTTTCTGCCATCATAGATTAACTGCCTGTTCTAGGATTTTATATAACTGGATGCAAACAGTACATACCCTGTTATTTTCTTATCCAGCCCAGTGGTTTGAGAACCAACCATGTTGCACTGCGTATCAACAGTTCATTCTTTTTATTGTTTGGTAGGAATAATAGGCCCCACCCCCAACCCCACTTTGCAGTGCTGGGGGTTGAACTCGGGGTCTTTGCACTGAGTTATATATCTAACTCTTATTTTATGTTTTATTTTGAGACAGGTTCTTGCTAAATCTCTAAATTCCCCAGGCTGGGCTTGCATGGACAGTCCTTCTGCCACAGTCTCCCAGAGTTTTGGGATTATAAGCATGCACTTCCATATGCAGTTTAACAGCCTTTTCTTTTAATACTAAATACCCTTTGAAGGGGTAAGAGGTAATTCTTTCAATCCTTTAACACTTTAGTATGAATGAATTTTTTTTTTTTTGGTGGGCTGTACATATACAGGCATATCTGGGCCTGACAAAGGTATGATGCTAAAAGAGTAATTTACCAGCTCTATTGCTTGTTTTTGGTGTACAGACCCCAAAATTTACCTTCCTGCCTTCAGTGCCAGGAATCTAAGAGTGAGCCAGTGAACATTCCTGAAGATCTCCCATATGCTAGATGAAACTGTATTTGATCTTCACTACAACCTTGCTGTCTTGGTTACTGTTCTTTCATTGCTGAGACAAAATACCTGGTACTCAAAATTAAGGAAGGAAAGGTTTATTTAGCTCACAGTTCATGGAAGTTTCAGTTCATACTTGGCTGGCTCCAAGGCAAAGTGGAACATTGCACTCATAACCATAGTCCCAGCATTGGATCATGAGTTAATCACAAATTCTAGAAGCCGGTCCCCATGACTGCATGAGGCATTGGAGAAACATACAGACTCAAACCATAACATCTGCGAATTGAGTAGTAAGAATGTCCTGATTTCTGATGAGGGAATAGAGCATGAGTGAGTTCTAAAGTAAATTTAAGCCAGTTTTTCCTAACTCCGAAGTCCAAGGTCTTTCTAGTATATGGCAAAAAAAAAAAAAAAAAAAAAGGCTTTGAAACTCACAGACTGGGAGAACAGACTGGTTTGTGGGGCCTGACAAAGAATGTGGCTGAGATGAGTGTGCCCTTGGTCATGTTGGGACTTTCCTAATGCCACAGGACTTCCTGGGAACAGAGAGGGACAGCGAAGTCAGAGCAGATCTAGTGGGTGCTTCACTTTGAGAAGTGGGAAGGGCACAGTCCTGCAGCTACACTGGGTTTCACATCACAGACCCCCTCCCAGCACTTCACGGGGTTCTGGAACCCAAACTTGGGGTTACAAATGGTGCCTCTTTGGTTTCAGCTTGGAGACTTCAGTTAATAACTTTCCTTGGAATTAAGACCCTGGGAATGAGCACAATCTTTCAAAGTCAGTCTCAGAAAAGGCGGGGAAGTAGGAGCTGTAACCAGAGCATTTTTAAAATAGCCTGATAAGAGAATCTGGAGAGAGGCAGAGTTGGTGGGCGGCCAGCTGCTGTACTGACCGCAGGGCCAGCTCCCTGCAGACTGCATTCCGGAGCTTCCAGTGTCATCTCTGTGGGCCTCCTCCTGTCTCCCTTCTGCCTGGGACAGATCAGGGCTCTGAACTGAGGCTGCTTGGAGATGAAGCTATAGAGACTCCTGTGGGGCAAGGTGGGCTCTTTTGGCTAATTCCCATAACCTGCTTAGGTTGGCATGGATGCATATGTTTTGGAGGTGCAGATACTTGCTTGGTAAGATAGCCACCACAGCAAAGTATAGTATAGTATGACAACTGAGTGGCTAAAAACCACAGGAACTCACTTACTCAAGAGTTGTGGAGGCTGCCAGTCTGCAGGCAAGCTGTGTGCAAGCTGTCCTGCACCTCTGTAGAGAAGCAACCTGCGCCTCTCTCCTCCCTGGCAGTGGTTGTCACTGTCCTTGGTGTCCCTTGACTTGTGGCAGCAAAACTCTAGTCTCTGTCTGCTCACAGCTTTCTTCTCCATGTGTCTGTCTCCTCTGTGTCTGTGTGTCCTTTGTTTTGTTTCGCTTTTTTTAGAGAGAGGGTCTCACTACATATATAGCTTGGGTTGGCCTCAAACTTGTGGTCCTCCTGCCTCACCTTCTAGAGCATGAGTGTGACACCATGCCCAGCTCTGTGTCTCCTTACTGAAAAGATGTCAGCTATTTTAAAGAATTAATTGGATAATGAGTTTATTTATTTAGATGAGTTCTCACTGTGTCGTCCAGGCTGGCCTCAAACTCTAAGGTCCCAGTGATCCTCCTGAGAGTGTGGGATATGGCTGTGGGGCACAGTGCCCTTCTCAAAACACCAGCAATTGAATTTAGGGTTATTAGAGTCGCTCACCACCTTGCACATCACATCATGATGGTCCCCTGTCCCTGGCCTTCAATGCCAATCTGTCTTTAAGGTGAACCTGGGACCTCAAACTCAAGCTGGCCACAATCTACTCATCCACCTTCCTCTCTCACTGCTAAAGCTTGGGACTCTCACTTCATCAATGGTCACCACTGTTCCCTGCCTCTCAACCTTTGCAGAACGGCTCCTTCTGCCCGGGAGGCCCTTCCTGTTCCTTACCATGTTTCCCTTCTTCATCTCAAAAGCTCTTGTGCATGCTTCAGGCCTCCCTTCTTGGTGGGGTCTTCCCTAACCACCACAGGAAGTCTTGACTGTGGTTGTGGTCCTCGTGCATGGTGTCAGGTCTAATGCAATACACTGGCTTTTGCTGGATAGCTGTCTGTCTCCCTACCTGAGCTCCTTAAAGGTGACTTCTTTTCTGCTCAAGTCCACAGAGGATCATCTGTAGCTGCTGAATGACAGCTACAGATGACAAACAAAAATTCCCCACAGAGCATGGAGGGCAGATGGGGTCTTTTTCATGCTTCTCTGACATGCCTTACAATGCCTGGTTCGAGGTTGGCTTTCAAATGCTTCCTGTATTGTGTAGTGATTGAAGGAAAGAACTTCTGTTAGCAGGAATATGACAGGGGTCATGGCTTACTGACTACAGCAGTTCCCAAAGAGGAAGGACCTGAAGAAATGTCATTCCCCTGTGCTTTTCTCCTGTCAACTCAAGAGCTTTTTCAATGAGAGTTGTATGCCCCTCAGGAAGAGGGGCAGGTGGCACCTTCCATCTTGCTAAGAAGTAAAGAGAGAAGCTAGGTGTCATGGCACATGCTACTCAGGTCAGTAGACCCAGCTACTCAGGAGGCTGAGGCAGGAGGATTGCAAGTTTAAGGCCAGTCTGGCAGTTTAGTGAGACCCTGTCACTCAAAGTAGAATAGAATAAAATAGAATAGAATAGGCTGGATATATAGTTCAGTGGTAGAACATTTGCCTAGGATATGCAAGACCTTAGGCTTAATTCTGAGGAATGAGGAGGGGGAGAGACAGAGAGAAAGCACACACGAGAGAGGCAGTAAAAGGAGAAAAGAGGACACAGGCTTGAGGTTCTGTGGCCCCAGATTCTGAGTCATCATTGGCAAATGACTCAGGTTGGTCCCAGTGTGGTGGTACTGGGAGGCGGTGGTGAGGCAGGAAGGAAGATTCTATTAGGGAGTAAGGGCAGTAGGCACAGAATGAAGTCTGCTGAGTCACAAGGATCTGAAAGAACCATCCCCCAGGTGTGCTTTGGCTGTCAAGGACTCCCCAGGATGTGGTCAAGCACAGAGACCCTGTGTGGGCACTGAGTGACCACTGCATAGATTGGACCTTGAGGAGTATAGACTCTCCAATAGGATAGAGAGTATATTCTTACACAACGGCCCGCACTCCTCCCTTCTAAACTCTCTAAAAACTCCTAGACTAAGAGCCTTCTTGAGTATCATACTCAGGAACCCCTCTTTGCTAGTGGGAGCTCTACTCTCTTGCTTTTATGTCTTTTATTTTTTTGCCATTATGTCTGTTATGTAAATATGCTTGTAAATATCCTTACCTCCTCCATCCATGGTTTCATTCTTCATCACTGTGGGACACAACCCCAGTATTCCAGTATCAGTGAGACCTGCCAAGCTGTCTAAATTCCTGCAGCCAGTGGGGGATCACAGTGGTGATGGTTGATGGTGGGAGAATCAGTAAGGGAGGTAATATCAAAGACTGGGTATTGGGTCACCCAGACCAAGACATAGCCAGGCCCATCCCCATGGAACATAAGACCCTTTGTTGGCCCTGTAGTAGAAGGAGGGGCTCCTCCAGGCTCAGGCCAGGCTCTTTTGGGGTGAACAAGGCATTTGTATTATGGGCTTCTGTTTCTCTCCTCATTTCCAGATGATGTTTCCTTCTGGTTGGTCAACAATGCTACCTGTCACCAGGTATTACACAAGGAGTATAACAAGAATCAGGTAAAGCCTGGGTCTCTAGCCTCTCTTTATACTATTTCTTTCATTAATTTCCAAGGGTTCTGAATTCATCAGCATTTTGTTACTATAACTAAAATGCCTGACATAGGTTAACTTCATTGTAGGGAGCAGCTAAAGATGGAGATGGAGCACACATGTGGGACTAAAACAAGGCCAGTCCCAAGAACACAGGGCACCCAAAGTGAGCCAGGGGAACAAGGTGACCAGCACCAAGAACACGAGACGTCCAGGGTGAGCTAGGCAAACAAATTGTTAGGCAGAGCGCTTTCACCTGGCATCAACCTGAACAGTGTATAAATGAACATGTGGCTTCTTTTTTCCACTGCAGGAGGCTCTACGGAACCTCAGCTTTCTGCATTTTCACTCTTGCCTTCATTTCTTCAGAGTCCTTTCCCAGGAGTTTTCGAGAGCTTTGCTGGATGTGGCACTTTATAAGGAAAAGAGGCTTATTTAGCTCCTGGTTCTGGAGGTTGAGCATCCACACAATGTACACAGGCTCTTATGAGGGCCTCAGGCTCTCAACTTCTTCGCTTCATGGCGGATGGCAATGGGGCTTACATCTTGAACGAGGAAGGAGCGAGAAGGAAGGTCCAGGCTTGCTTCTTTCATAACTCCCCTTTCCTAGGAGCTGCTGGGGGGTGCAGGAAAACCATCTTAATCTTCCCAAGGGCAGGGACCCCAGTGATTCCCATTGGGCCCCCTCACTTCCAGGTTCCTCCACTTCTCAGCACCACCACGTGGGGACTGGCTTCCAACATATGGAGCTTCAGGAACCATCCTCAAGCCATAGCAGACCCTCCAGGCCATCTTAAGAGGATGAGAGACTCGGGAAATCAGAGGTCCCCTCTATGGCCTCCTTCCCCTCCCCTCAAGGCATTTTAAAACACTCCACTGTTCCTCTCTCTGGACTCCACTTTGCCTCCCAACCAGCCACCCTCATTAAATCATGTGCAGGGCTTGGTCTAGCAGAGGGAAGCAAGAGGCCCAAGGTTCAGTTTTTTGTTGTTGTTCTTGCTGCTTTGTGTGTGTGTGTGTGTGTGTGAGTGTGTGTGTGTGTTTTGAGACAAGGTCTCACTATGAAGCCCAGGCTGGCTTTGAACTCACTGTGTAGCCCAGGTTGACTTTGAACTCATGGTGACCCTCTTGCCTCAGCCTCCCTCCTGAGTACTGGGATTACAAGCATGTAAAGCTACACCCAGCAGCAGAGCTCAGTTTTAAGGAGGCACCCATTCCACTGCCAGAGCTGTGTGGCACTTACTAGAGCTGTGTGTCCTGGGCTGATCCTAGTCCTGGCTCTGTGCTAGGCTGAGATATTCATAAAGGTATAGGAAGAGAGGACGAGGCTGGAAGAAGGATAGGGGAGAGCATACTAAGAGAACAAGGTGGATCTCCAAAGCGAAGGGCAAAGTGAAGAATAATGACCAAAGATGACGGTTTCTGAGTGAGCAGCCCCCTCTCACACACCCACAGACGAGACGGCTGGACCCCATCCAGGCAGTAATGGTCAGCTGGGAATGTAATATGCTCACCGTGCTCTCACCAGCTTTTCCGAATTTCTTATCCTGAGGAGGAAGCGTGGGGATGAAGAAGAAATCCCGAAAGTCATGTTCCCTTTGCTTTTGCTTCCTCCTCACACTTGATGTCTTTTGTATGATGTCATGAACCTCGCCCTATACATGATGACTCAGATCCTAGAAAGTCAGAGCTAAAGAGCCCTCAGGGACAACTAGCCCTGTGCTGTCCAGTGTGGCAGGCACTAGACACACAGGCCTTCTGAGTGTTTGACACTTGGCTGGTCCAAATTGTCTTGTTCTGTACGTATAAAATCACTGGTTTTTTAAAAACATATTTTTGAGACAGGGTCTCATTATGCAGTTCAGTCTTGAGCTCACTTTGTTGCCCAGGTGGTCTCCAACTCACAGTGATACTCCTGCTTCAGCCTCCCGAGTTCTGGGGTTATAGCTGTTCACTGCCTATAATCACCTGGCTAATTGCTGGGTTTTTGAGGACATAGTTTCACCAAATAATGCAAAAACAGTTCCATACTATTTAAAAATATTGATTATATAGTGAAATGATCATGTTATGGCTTGTGTCGGGATGTCCCCTTAAAGCCTCATGCTGTCCTAGGTGGGAATTTTTCAGATGTGGCCAAATCTAGAATTTGTGATGCTGGAATTAATTCATGGTGCAATGCTAGGTTCAAGGATGCTAGGATCAAGAATGTGAGTGCTAGCTGCCCTAAGAAGCCTGGATAAGACATAAGTGATAGAAAAATCTGTGGTTGCCCCTTGCTTGCTTTGCTACCTTCTGCCCTCCATGAACTGTTTTTCCTCGGTGATGCCCCTCTGCCAGGCCACCCTGCCTTGGAGCCAGTTGATGATGAACTAAAACCTCTACAAACTGCGAACTAAATAAACCTTTCCTCCCTTAACTTGTAGGTGTTGGGTATTTCATTTCAGCAGTGAGAAGAGTAACTAACACAGGGATCTTTTGGGTTAAAGGAAATACATGATTATAATAAACTAGGTATGGTGGCACAAGCCTGTAATTACAGCACTCTGGGAAACTGAGGCAGGAGGATCATAAATTCAAGACCAGCCTGGGTAACTTAGGGAATTAATGAGACCCTGTCTCAAAATTAAAACTAAAATAAGATAAAATAAAATAAATTAAAGGGCTGGGGCTATAATCAGTAGGAATGTCCTGGTGTATTCCTCAGTGTTGCCAATCTCCTGCCCCCACTACCCACCTACCGAACCCAGGGATTTTGCAAAGTCACTAAATTGCCCGGGATGGTCTATAACTCTCTATGTTCCTTCTGTAGCTTCCCAGAGTGTTGTGTATCATAGGCCTGCACTGTCGCAGCTGGCTTGTTCTTATTTCTTTTAATGTGGCTGCTAGAAAATGTAACATTGCATCTGTTTATAACATTGATTATAGTTCTTGTGTACAGAGGGGGTCTAGTTCAAACTCCTCCTTGAACAGATGAGAGCGCTGAGGTACAGAGCATAACCAAAGCTCCGCTGTTGTTTGTGGTAACCTCTCCTTGCTCACATCCTTGGGATCCCTCAATTGGAGCAGGTGGGCTTGGAGCTCCCTGGCCTGCAGGCCTCAAGGGAAATATTCAAGACTTAAGGCATTGGCTGTGGTTTCTTGGGAGTGAAATAAAAGCCTAGCATAGGTGGAGATGCAGTCTCCAAAGAGTCATATTGTTTTGTTTTGATGCTGGAGATTGAACCCAGGGCCTTGTGCATGTGTGAGGTGTCACCTGTTTCAAAAGCACTTTAAACTGGGGAGAAGTCTGTGTAGCCCTAGACCTTTCCTCATTAATTGTGGTGCAGAGAAGCAGGTTAGTGTAGCAGGTGCACTGATCACCACCTTAAATTCATGGTTTCCCCTTCTTCTCATGAGGCAGTAGGATAAAACCTAGCTGGGCCCTAACACCTAAGAATAGCTACTCCAGGATTGTTTGACAAGTAAACAAAAGCAAGTTTTAGGGAACCGGCTTGATAACCGAAGAGGAGTGGGCTGCGTGCAGTGGGAGGGGAAACGAGACACCAAAGGGAAATTCCTTTGTTTCAGAATTTTATCTGGCGCCCCCATTCTCATTAACCTGCACTGTCAAGCCTTAGGGGAAATAGCAGAGATAAGAGATTGGTTATCTGACCCCATTTGGAACAAGTGGCTTTGCTGAGATAACTTTGGAGCAGGTCGGGAACTTCTCGGCTTTTACCTGGCTTCAGCTGGGAGCAGGTGGTCACCTCTTCTATTTGCCCACCTGGTACCGGGAGCGATGGACACAAAGGATAAGGTAGGGGAGAGTGGAGAGAGCCTGGCCTGTCCCGCGGAGATCCGCAAAGCAGCTGCTAGGATCTAGCTGGCTTTTTCTTGCTCTGGGGACCAGAGTGCCAGCGGGGAGAGAAGGCGTGGCTTCCCCCAGCAGGTGACAGCCCACAGGCCAGAGGAGGAGCGGGTCCACTGTGGCCCCTGCCGTACCCGGGAGCGACTGTGCTTCTGACGTCAGAGGCACCATGGCACGGTGACTTTATTTTCCTAACAGCACGAAGCGCCTGGAACTGGAATAGGCGTGTCCTCTGCCCCTGCCCCCGCCCCGCCCCTTGTCCCTGCTCTCACCCGCTGGCTCACTCTCTCTCTCCCTCCGGGGACAGTCGCCTTTATAACTGCACTGCTGGGCGAGGGCTGAATCGGAGGTGGCAGGAACTAGAGTGTGTGACGCTGCCTCAGGATTCCCCCAGCACCAGAGGTCTAGTGCGCCCCTCTAACGCGCGGGAGGCGGCGCCAAGCTCACCGTGAAAGCCGGACACAAGGGTAAGCGGGGCGCAAGGACCCGAGCGCACCGGGGCCTGCAGACTGGATCCCTGAGGGACAGTGGCGCTTGGGGGCTGTGGAGCAGGTGAGAGAGAAATCCGGGTGGCAGAGCAGACTACAAGACCAACACATGCACATAAGCCAAGTCCCTCCAGTTTAACACAACTCAGAATTTGTTTTCTGGGCTTCCCAGGCTAAAATCCAGGCAGAGAGTAAAGAGATCACCAGGGTTAGAGTTTCTGCTCAGATCCATCCTGCAACCTCTGAGTAGGTGGAAACCTGACCAGGCAGGAGATTAGTTCTGGGATCTCTCTAGGGGAAGAGGGGAAAGAGAGAAAGATCCTAGAGGAAGCGAAGGGATTGGATGTGGAGAGGGGCGAGGAAAAGTGGTGGTGGTGTGAACAGGTTGAAGGAGATGGATGACAGCCGCTGCTGTGCGGAGAGGGAAAAGTTTCCACTTATTTTGCTCCTTGGCCACAAGCATGCTCTTCTGAATTTTGAGGAATAGACCTAGAAGTCGCTGCTTTGCTCTGTAAGTGAGGTGGTGAGTGCCACGGTGCTGTCACAACCCTTCTCCCCCTCCCTCTGCCCCTCCGGCTCCTTGTGAGCTCCAGAGCCCCAGCAGAAAAGAACAGCTCACCTTTCACCAAGAGCAAGGTAGTACTTGGGAATGGCCTCAGTGACAAAGATGGCCCCTTGGGCACCCTTGGGAAGGGCCAGCAAACAGCCCAGTCTTGGGGCGGGTCAGGAGGCCCTTTTCTGACTTCATTCCTGGCTGCTGTTCCGGCCCAGGTCCTCTTCAGTGGGTTTGCTCAGCACCACACCTGTTGGAGGGCTCCTGTCAGTCAGGCCCTGCAGCAGGGGTCAGGACCTGCCAATTCTTCCCGAAGGGGAATTCTTTAGCCACTCTAGATAGGAGGGCCGGCAGCTTGTGGGAGGGTGCCGGTGCTGGGTGCTGGGAGAGGGAAGGAATGAGAAGGAGAAAGGGTGGAGAGACCCTACCTGGGAGCCAGAAGTGACTGCTTCAAAGGTAGCGAGAGGAGAGGGCTCCACCACACTGCAGAAAGCAATGAACTGAACAGTGCGACTCCTAAGAGGAGCTCTCAACCTGGAGTCCAGGAGCCTGCTTGTTTTGGTGACTGTAGGGACTTGTCCTCAGGCAAGGCCTGGGCCTCGGCTTCTTAGAGGGGGAAGGGGGAAGACTTTAAGCTACTTTCCTGTATTAAGATTCTATCTGCTCTATATTTGTAGGTGTGGCCTTAGGAGTCTTGTCTATTTATATATGTTTGTTTTTGTTTTTTGAGACAAGATCTCACTATGTCATTCAGCTGGGCTTGAACTCTGTAGTACAGGCTGACCTCAAACTTGTACTAATCCTCCTGCCTCAGCCTCCTCCCCAATGCTAGGATTACAAGTGTGTGCTACCACACCTGGGGTTGGAGTCTTGTTTAGAAGCTGCTTTTAATATACTCTATTTCTTAGTGTTAACCGAAGATTTACAGAGAATGGAGAAGAATTTTGACTGTGATTTTTTTTTTCCATTTTCATTCTGGGTCCATAACTATTTAAAAATTTACAAACTGAGCTGAGGAAATGCTGTGGTATTATGGGAAAGGATAAATTGAAGAGTATTTTTGCTCAAGTGGGACTTTGATTTCCAGAGTTGTTGTGTTTGTTTCTACTTTTATTCCTGTTTATATGGTATTGAGGTCAGAATATGTGGTCAGTAATTTCTTATTTTATAATTTCAGATTTTCCTTTGTGTTCTAAGATATGTTCAATTTTTGGTCAACATCCTATGACACTGACATAGAAGTGATTGAATAAGGCAGGGGTAGCAAACTATGGTCTATGGACCAAATGTGACTCCTGCTCTTTTTATGAATCAGGTTTTATTGGAGCACATGGGTGCTCCTTTGCCTGCTTGTTTGATAGAAAGGGGTGGGGAACAAAGGTTGCTTATTGGGTCTTTGTAGCATACATGTTTGCTGACCACTGATACAGAGAATCTGAATTATATGATTTGTTTGTCTCCCCCCCCCCCACCTTGGGACAGGGTCTATGCAATTCAGGCTGGCCTTAAACTCTCTGCGTAGCCAGACTGACCTCAAATTCACAGTGATTTTCCTGCCTTAGTCTCTCAAGTCCTGGAATTATAGGCATGAGCCACCACACTTGGCTGAATTGTATGACTAATCATAGAGGGCTAAAAAGATATGAAGAGAAAATATTTCCCTTAGAGCATCCATAAAGCATTTATAAAAATTTACTGTACTATTATTTAATTTGTGTATTTCATTTGCCAATGACTGATAATGAAGTATTTAAAGTCTCTTCTAACTGTAGTATTTCTTTTGGTTTCTCCTTCTTATTGATAGTTTTTTTTTTTTTTTGGTACTGGGGATCAAACTCATGAACTTGTGCTTGCCAGGCAGGTGCTTATGCCACTGAGCTAAATCCCTGCTCTCTTATTGGTAGTTTTTGTCTTAAATATTTTGGTGCTACATTACTTGGTGCATGAAAGCTAACAATGGTTTTATCTTCAACATGGACTATTCCTGTTCATGAAGCATATAATTCCTTCATGAATTGGGTCCATATAATTCCTTTTTTGTCTTGTCTATAACTTTGTGTGCTATTGAAATCTCAAATCTTGCTTAATTCTTTTATCTTCCACAAACTATTTAAATTTGTGTGCCTCATACTAACTTTGTGCCTGTCTGTTAGATAAACAGTAATAAATATAAGTGTTCTTTCTCTTGCATTTATTTTTGTCCTTTGTGTGTTTGTCTTTCTCATTTCCTTTGTTTTAGGTGATTTTCTTATGGATAAAATAGTTTAATTTAGTGTTCTGAAAATGAAAGTTACCACTTACATCTATTGCAATAGTAGTTGCTTGCTGTCATCATCTAACTTTAGGTTATCTTATCTGCTCTTCCTCACTTCTTCCCTATTAGTCAGTGTATACTGTATTTTTAAATCTACAAGGCAACTAGGTAGATAGTAATGACATTCTCAGTGCTTAGATATACAAGCTTTTATGGAGAAGTGATAAGTTTAAATTTGGACTTGTTTGATTTAGTGTAAATGTCATTAATTTTTTTAGGTTGCGTGTTCCTATCCCCTGACTTCTAGGTCCTCTTATATTTTAAAATCAGTATTTAAATGATGGATCTTGGGGAGCTTTCAGATATCAGCATATGTCTTCATTCTATTCTCTTATTTGCTGGAAACTTCATGTCTCAGAATTCTAGCCATAAGAAATTTGGAAGCTTAATTCAAAATCTTAAGTTAAAAATGATTTCTAATATTTTATTTTATATGCACATTAATCTAAAGTTTCCCTGCTCTGTTTAGAATGAATGGAAGATGGTAATACTCTCAGGAAACTGCCTGAATGTCCAAAAAATGAAGTGAACATAGTCTTTATACTTGTTTTGAGCTGCCCACGGTACTACAGTAGTTTATTTCCTTCAGTAACTATGGCAACTCAATTCAGTGGTGCTAGTCATATGTTACTCATCTAATGTTGTCATGATGCATCAGTTTTATGTCATCAGGATTGGGACGGCCACTCAGAACAGGGGAT
The DNA here is from genome assembly GCA_004027455.1 of Hydrochoerus hydrochaeris. Lineage (NCBI taxonomy): Eukaryota > Metazoa > Chordata > Mammalia > Rodentia > Hydrochaeridae > Hydrochoerus > Hydrochoerus hydrochaeris. The sequence goes on from PVLA01011177.1 coordinate 18,162, forward strand.
CTGAATGATGTCTCTGTGGATATTTCCCCTGTATAACTAATCATCAAGGGCACAGAAATTTCTGTGAGACTCTTCCTTTAGAAGAACTTAGCCTGGACAAAAACATGAGGATTAACATCAGTGCATTTTCATCCTCAAAAACTTTTCCTCCCCATTACTCACACTTGCTTTTATGATCTGTGTCTATATGTTTCCCCAAAGTCTCATGCAGTCATAGGTGGGGCTTTTCCAGAATTGCTAGATTTAAAATGCCTGACACTGGAATTGATACATGGTGCAATACTAAAATCAAGAGTACTAGCATTAAGGGTTTGAGTACCCACTCTAAGTAGCCTGGATAAGATATAAGGGATAGAAGGGGCTGTGGTTATCTTTTGCTTGCTTTTGCTGTCTTCTACCTGCAATGAACTGTTTCTCCTTGGCAATGCTTCTCTGCTATGTGCTATTCTGCCTTGGAGCCTGACAAATACAGACTGAAATCTCTACAAACTATAAACCAAATAAATCTTTCCTCACTTAACTCATGAATGTTGGGTATTTTGTCTCAGCAGTGAGCAAAGTAACTGAGGCAAAATTTGGTACCAGAGAAGTGGGGTTGTTGCTGTGATTGTACCTGACCATGTGGTTTAGGAGCCTTTGGAGCTGGCCTGTGGGAAGGGGAAGAGTTAGAAAAGGTTGGTAGATGCTGGCTGAAAATGTAGAGCTGGAACCCCTGAGGCTGTACTTGCTGGGAGATTCTGGCCAGACCTCAAATGATGAGAATACTGATAGAAATTCTGCTAACAAAGACCAAATTCAGGAGGGTTCTGTTGGAAAGAAGGACTGCATTGGCTGTTGGTCTCCAGACAATATGTGTTATGACTTGGCAGAAAGTTTATCTGTGTTTTGCTCATGTCTAGAGACTTTTCTTGACACTGAGATTAAGGGTGGCAAATTAATTAATATGGCAGAAGAAATTTCAAAGCAATCTAATGTTGAGGCAGTGGCATGGCTACTGTTGGGGGCTTTCAGCTAGATTTAAATTGAGAATCAAGAGCAAAGAGACCAGCAGAATGATTTAAAACATTTTGAGTTTGTCCAGAAAGGAAGCTCCAGTGTGGACTGCAAAGATAGAGCAGAGATTTTTATTGCTGACAGAAAATAGGAGAGTAGAAAAGATGGCCTGAGAGCATCACAGGAAGCAGCAGGATGCAAACTTTTGCAGCCTCAAAATTTTAAAATTATAAGACTTTGCTTTGAGAAGAGAGCCCCAGGGCATCTCAGAATGGCAGAGGCCTAGGGAAATTGTTCCTTGGGATTTGGATCATAGCACTGGACCCCTACAGCTAAAAGAGAAGGAATCCTAGCTACTGTTTCAACTGGCAGCAGACCTTGGTTTTAGGTGTATGTAGAATATAAGAGTTGTGGGGGTCAGGAAGGCTTCCACCCAGATTTCAGAAGAAGGCCTGGGAGTCAGGCAGTGTACCTGTGAAGCTGGGAGTGTGAAGCTGAAGGTTCAGTGGAGACCCCAGAAAGTTGGAGAAGCCAGGGACATGGATTGTCACAGGAAAGCTGCAAGGACTGAGCAAAGCCAGCCAAACCAGAAAGCCATGGGAGCTACAACCATCAGAAATGCCATAGGGGCACAGTCACCCAAGCCCTTTGGAGTTCACAACTTGTCACCAGTTCCTGGGGATGCTAGAATTGGAACTATGGGATTTAATGTTTGCCCTATGAGATTTTGGTGTTGCTTTGTTCCTAGTCCTTGATATACACATTGGTAACTTTTGGAATGGAAATGTCTATCTTGTGCCATGAAATGTTGGAAGTGTTTAAGTTTCTTTTAATTTGTAGAGGGGTTTGCAGTTAAGAGTTTTCCTTATATCTCAGAAGAGATTTGGGGCTTGGGTTTTTCAGCAATGCTGAAACTTTTAGGACTTTGGCAACTCTTAGAGATGAACTAAATTAATTTTGCCTAAAAGGAATGTCTTTGGGATGACCAGGATAGAATGCTATGGTTTATCTCTAGATGTCCCCCTACAAAACTCATGTAATCATAGGTGGGGCTTTTTCAGAGGTGGCTGGACTTAGAGTGTGTGATGCTGGAATTGATTCATGGTGCAATTTTAGGATCAAGGGCACTAGGTTGAAGGTTGAAGGGTATGAGTGCTACCCTTCAACCTTCAATCCTTTATATTTTATTCACCCTAAGTAGCGTGAATAAAATATAAGGGATAGAAAGAGCTATGGTCTTCCTTTGTTTGCTTTTGCTGTCTTTTGCCTGTAACGAATGATTTCTCCTCTGCAATGTCTGTCTGCCATGTGCCAGTCTGCCTTGGAGCCTGTTAAATATGGACCGAAATCTTTACAAACTGTGAGCTAAATGAACCTTTCCTCCTTTAACTTGTGTGTGTTGGGTATTTTGTCTTAGCAATGAGAAAAGTAACTAAGAAACTTGCTAATAAATAACTTGCTTTGGATAAATATTCAGTGGCCACTCTTAGTCCAAAATATTTGTTTAGCAGCCACTGTGCAGAGCACATAACAAGGAGAATGCCAAAAAAAAAAAATCTGCTCTATTCACTTATGAAGCTTGTTATCTGATAGGCTTGTCAGCCTTGGTGTTAACTCATCATATATAAAGTGTGCAAAAACTATAGTGAGGACCGAGGATGTAGCTCAGCGGTACAGTACCTATCTGGCAAGTGCAAGGCCATGAGTTTGATTCCCAGTACAAATAAACAAACAAACAAACAAAAAACCAAAATAACACAACAACAACCCCCCCCCAACAAAACAACAACAAAAACAGTGAATGTTTCAATTAAGAAAAATTAGCACCAACTTCCTATTCAGATAGAAAATGCTCTTGGAATATTTACATCTTTTATGAATCATGTAGTCTTCAGCAAATGACTTAATTTCTTTGTGCCTCAGTTTTCTCAACTGTAAATATGAGGCATAATTGTAGGATGAAGATTAAATGAAAGAGTACAAGGGTCAGAATAAACTTTCAGGAGGACTCAGCTCTTGTCATTCCTATATGGCTCCATTTGCATGTCCTGAATCTCTCTCAGGTGCACCAAAGCTGATCCTGGAATCTCTCCTCACCCATGGCAGCACTCAGCTGCCTAAACTGGAAGGCAAGGAATTAACCTGGATTCCTCTGTTCCTCAAACCCTGCCTCTTCTGCACTCATATAAACCCCCTGCCATTATCTCTTCATCTTTCTTGCCCCTTCCCTGGGTTTTCTCTCTAAAGCACCCCCTCCATGAGGTCGAACCAGTTTTCCATGAGTACCCAGGATTCCCTGTGCCCTGTGACCCCTAAATTGTATGCCAGTGTGACTGACTCCATGAAGGGCAGTGAGTGCACTGGTATGTGTGATAGGTACACTTAGCAGGTCCCTGACACAAAATACGCATTTAAATGTTTCTTGATTGAAAGGAAGAGTGACTAAATGTAGGATTACTTGTTTTGGAGACTTCTCAGCAAACCAGAGCTTGACTATGATGGTTTAAATGGAGAGGGGTAAGAGAGAAAAAGGCGGTGATTGAGAGATGAAGTGAAAGACTGAATTATGACTGTCACTCTTCCTGGAGCAGTCCCCTTTCCATGTGACCTTAGGCATCCAACATCTATCCAGGAGTGAGCCTATAAACAGACTACAGGGGTATTAAACTTGATAATATACGTAAAAACATATAAAAGAGACAATACATGTTAAAACAGTAACATAGTGCCCAGCTCAGCATATGACTGTAGTTGCCTTTATCTTTATTCATCTTTTTCCTAGCATTGTCACTACTGATTGCGTGATGGATTTGAGAATAAAGAAAAAGTTGAAATGCTAGAAAATCAAGAATTTACTTGGCTGAGATGGTGGAAAGGCTCAGCTTCCACAAACACTCAAGTTATTTGATGCCTTTCCTAAGGCAGTCTTCAGAGCAAGTCATCATGTTTAGGTGACAGAATAAACTAAATCTCATAAAGAAGAAGAAAACATCAACATTTAGCAAAGTTTTAGGTCCCAAATAGCCGGCTGGGCAAACTTGCAGGCCAAAGCACGGGCAGCCTGCGGTGCCTACCCCTCGTCTTTGGTGTGGAAGAAGAGTCTCAGATTGGAAACTAGATGCATGAAATTTTGCCATTTGTCTTTGCGGAGGAGCAGTCAAAGGCATTGCTGCATGTGGTCAGGTCCCCGACTGGGGTCAGTATTGCTTTATCAACCTCTGGCTTTGTCCTTCAGCTGACTTCTCCTTTGGTGTCCCTCCTGCGACTCACACTCAGATACTTCACCTTACCTCCAGCCATGGTTTGGGGTTTGGTTAGAGGTCTATGGCGCATACTCTTGGTGACAAGAGATGGGGCAAGAAAGAGAATAGGGGGATGGACAAGGAGATCTGGTGGTGTCTATCTCTGCAGCGATGCTCAGTGGAAGTGGGCATGAGCTTTGATCTCCTATTTAGCCGAGGGGACAGAAATTCTGCGAGGTTAAATGATTTGGCTCGTTCATATTATGGCACCTAAAACACATTCTTCCTGAACAGTTTGGAGTAAACACAGAGCTTGGGGTTGAACCCAGTCATTGCCTCCCTTCTTCACTTCCGTTTTCCTCCTCTTGCTATTTTTTCCTTTCACTCTTCTTCTCTCAACCATTTGCTTTATTAAAGCCTTTCTTGTACTCCAGACTCATTCCAAAAGGGTTTAAGGCAACGTCAAGTGATTTCTCAGACCTGTGTGCTCGTTTGTCTACCTTCCCACTGTCTCTCCCTCAACTTGACTACTCTCTGGACTCTCAGCACCTTTGTAACACAGGCTGGCTTGTAATGATCCTGTGAGTTTTATTTTGTGACCAGATGCAAAGTCCTTATAACATATGACCTTTCAGACCTGTTGAGCAATCCCTGTCGAACTGGGGAAAGGGTAGAGGAGAGTTAACAGAGCTGAATTAAAATTAAAATTCCAAAAAATTAGTCAGATAAAAAAAAATATTTACTAAGAGATTCTTTTAAGAGGCGTTTGTGGGGCTGGCTCAGAGGGTGAAGGCACACAGGGGTGAGGGCCTGGTGCAACCCTCGGTACCAGAAACCGGAACAAAACCCAACAAGCCTAACTGGGTATACGATATTCCAAAACTTACTGTTAATTTTTTAAGTTTGGCTAAGAAGGAGTTTTTAATATTTTAGAGAGATGTACTAAAATATTTAGCAGGGATAAAATTATATGATATCTGGGGTTTGCTTAATATATGTACTGCCGAAGCGAGCACTGGGGTTTGCTTAAAAATAATCTAGTGAGTGGGGTAGAGACCTAGTTGAAGAAAAATTAGTCATATGTTAATAAATTTTGAAATCAAGTGATGGATATCTGGGTTTTAGCTATAAAAGTGTTCATAATAAAAAATTAAAAGGCTTTTTTTTTCTTGAGTTTCAGTATATAATCTGTGCTGGCCTCAAACTTGTGATCCTCCTGCCTCAGTTTCCTGAGTGCTGGAAATACAAGTGTGTGCCACCATAGCAGCTTGCTTCTTTCTTTCTTTCTTTCTTTCTTTCTTTCTTTCTTTCTTTCTTTCTTTCTTTCTTCCTTTCTTCTCTCTCTCTTTCTCTTCCTTTCCTTTCTCCTCTTCTCCTTCTCTTCTTCCTCCTCCTCCTCCCCCTTTTTCATGTTTTAAAGGTGTGTCATGCGGTATTTGTCTTCCTTTCTTGACTGGGCGGTGGGAGGTGGAGGTGAAATTAGGACAGTTGGGTTTTCTCTTCTCTCCACCTCCACTGCCCATTGTTTTTCTTGGATCTTGTTTTGTGGGAGCCAAGATGCTCCAAGACACAGTACCCCTCTACAGAGCCACATAAGAAGGGAGGGTCTATAGGGCTAAATTGGGGCACAAGTCTCTGCCTTCCCATCCTTTTGTCCAGTACTGGAACTGACTTTTAGGCAAATGCTGCGTCAGTCTCTGTCAAGGCTTAGAGTCATCAGGTTCAAAGTCCTTTGTAACCATCAGGGGATTATGATGACAAGTGCTTGTCCACAGAGAGCAGTACTTTAAGGGGTGGGGAAGTGGAAATTAGCAGTAAGCCCCAGGGATGTGAGAGAATAAAGGATAAAGGGAAATCCTTTCCTTCGAGATACCACCCCAGTGAATCATCAATCTGAGGTGTGGAACAAGCAAACCAAGTGCACAGAGCTCTTGTCATTTCCTTCTCCTTCTGCCCTTGAACAGAGTTCTTCCTCATACACATTTGTGGTGTGACTGTGGGAGAGCCCTGTCTCATTTCACCACAGAATGGACCTTCAGGGGCTAAGACAGGTCAGACTTGAGGTACTTGCATTTCAGGGGCTGCTTGTGTCTGAATCTCACTTGCCTTTCTTTTCTCTCCTGTTTCTCATTTGCCTCATCCTGCAGAGGTGGAACATAACCCAGGCTTTCGTCTATGCTCTGCCTGTGGTAGAGATAGCATTGGTGTAAGGTCCAGTTGGGTAGAGTGTGCAGGTGATGGATTTGTAGTGAAGGATATGGGTGGAAAGTCTGTGATTGGAGTGGGAAATATAAGTCTATCCCTTCTACTGTGCTGGGGAGCATGTTTGCTTTCTCTTTACCACTGAGTACCCAGATAGTGATTGCCACACAAAGGGACTCAGGAAACCTACCAGTTGGCTTTTCACTTCTATAATGAAATATCTGAGGCTGCATAAGTTTACTGAGGAAAAATTTTACTCATGGTCCAAGGATGAGGGGTTGCATCTGATGACATTCTTGCTGGCAGAGTCTGGAGGTGGCTCACATGGTGAAAAACAGTGAGTTGAGTCTGTATGTGTATTTCTTCTGGGCTCTCTTCCTCTTACAAAGCCACCAGGATTCACTCATGGGGGTTCTATGCTCATGATTTTAACTAAGTGAATCATTTCTCAAATGCAAAAGCTCTGAACAATAGAGTTGGTTAAGTTTCTGCCCTCTTACTACTTCACATAAGGATCAAGTTTCTTTTCTTTTTTTAATTTCATTTTAAGGAGAAAAAAGAACTAACAAAAATCAACAAACAAAAAACTAAAAAAACAACAACAAAAGCAAAATGACAACAAGAACAACAACAAAGAACAACGATAGCTATATAGGTTTTCAAGCAAGATGACAGGAATTTAGCAATGGTTTTTATATTGTGTATTGTTATCTTCAAAATAGTTGCTCAGGTTACCAGATACTGGAATAAAACAAAACAGTAAAATGGAACAGAACACTGGATTTCACAAACAAGATAGAAGGAAACCCCTGCACAGTTACTAAAAGGGATATTGTTATCCTCCAAATAGATGCTCAGACTACCAGCTTTAGGCCTGCAAAGTCAATCAAACAATACAAGCATTAAATTATTATTATTATTATTTTACTTCAGTTGCTATCATATCAGCCTGACTTCCTCTGAATTATTGTTTGTTGGGGGTGGGGGGTGATTCTTTTTTGTTTCTCAGCCTGCATACCGGCTGGCTCACAGGAAGGTGTGGTTTGGCTTCTTTTTTTTTTTGTCTTTTTGAGACAGGGTCTCGCTATGCAGTTCAGGCAGGCCTTGAGCTCACTTTGTAGCCCAGGCTGGTTTTGAACTCACAACGATTCTCCTGCCTCAGCCTCCTGAATGCTGGGATTACGGGCGTGAGCCTCCACCGCCTGGCTCTGGTTTGGCTTCTTGATTCTCTTCCTGTTCCCCATGGCAACTGCCCTAGGGATCAAGTTTTAGAATGGTTGAGTGTGGTGGTGAGGGATAAACCTGATTCACACCATAGCAGTGAATATTTGTTGAATGAATGACTATAAAAAGAGTTACCCTTAGAGAGCCAAATTTCATTAAAAGGTCTAAAAGATAGATTTAAACTTTATCTGGTATTATTTTATTCTAAAACACCATACATAATGTTCTAACATATACATAGTAAGCACGTGTTTTGAAATGGGGTCTGGCTAGACGTGAACTCATATATCTCAGACTGGCCTTGAACTCACATCAGTCCTCCTGCTTCAGCCTCCTGAGTGCTGAGATTACAGGCATGTGACACCATGCCCAGTTTTAATATGCATTTGTATGGCATCTATCTATCTATCTATCTATCTATCTATCTATCTATTATCTACTTACCTATCTATCTATCTGTCATAGCTACTTGATTTTTCTAATTGTTTTTTGAGTAAACTAATGCTGGTATGACTATTTCATCTAACTGAAAAGATGATTTTGCTTTCTTTTTTTTTTTTGTTTAGTGGTACTAAGGATTGAATCACTGAGTTCCATCCCTAGTCCTTTAGCTTTTTTTATGTGTATGTTGAAACAACTCCTCATTAAGTTGCCCAATATACTAGTTGAAAGGATTTTGCCCTAGAATAAGTTACACAGCATTATGGCAGTGGAGGCGGGATTAAGGACATTTACCTTGAGGCCACTCCCTCCTTCCCATATGACAACTTCCTTTTTCCTTTCCCAGTGGCTCAAAAAGGTCCCAATCAGCTCCTTGTGCATCATCTATGTCCGCCCTGAGCACCCCCCATCAGAGGTATATATATATATATATATAGCCCATGCCCCACGGTCTGGTCAGAGAAAACCAGGCTGGCTATAGTCGTGGGCTTCTCTCCACATCCTCGGAATAAAGGCTGCTTTTTATTTTATATCTTCTTTCTTATTGCGCCAGAAACCTAACACTAGTGAACATTCTCATTGCTGGCACGGTTACCCAACATACACAACTTGTGAAAGAGAAATATTTATTTGGCTTACGGTTTCAGAGAATACAGTGTGTTGTCAACTGGCTCCAAGAAGCAGTAGGGTGGAAAATGTGGTGGAACAAAGCTGCTTATTTGTGGCGACCAGAAGCAGAGCAGAGAAACCGTGCCTGAGGGAAAAGGGGCCAAGGACCAGACATGGAGCCCAAGGTTACACCTCACAACCCACACAGTCAACCAGAAGTGTGCCCTGCTAACTCCCTAGGTAGCTCTCAAGCCAATCAAATTGACAGTTAAGCTTAACTGTCACATCCCACCTGTTGTCAGCTTGACATCCAAACACAGCTCCTTAAATCATACTTAATATCCAGATAAAGGGAAAAAATCCAAATAAAGACAATCGCAAGTTCATAATTCCACCGGACACGATGCAGCCATCATGAATATAAACTGAAATGCAATAATCCCATCCCCCAAACCTCAACAGTTCCAGAATTTCTTAAAAGTCAAAGTCAAGGTTTCTTTTGAGACTCAAGGCAAACTCTTAGTTGTGAACCTCTATAGAAATGAAAAACAAGTTACAGAATCCCTGGTTACAATGGTACAGAATAAACATTTACATTCCAAAAGGGTAAAATAGGGGGATAGAAAAGAATTAGACCAAAACAAGACCAAAACCCAGCATGGAAAGCATTAAATCTTATAGTTCCACATCCAACACCCCTGGCACATGGTAGTGATATATGACCCCAAAAGCCTTGGGAGGAGCCCATGCCCACGTTCTTGACTGTTGCAGTCCACACAGCCTCTGTCTCTGGCTGGTTCCTCTCACTGCCGCTGGCTTTCCTCAGTGGATAGTCTGCATTTGTGGCATCCCCACCTTCCTGGGGCCTCCAGTGCACCTGCAGCTTTATTCCCACAGCTTTAAGCATTGTGCTCCCAGGAGTTCACTCCATCCTTCTTTCATTCTACTTTCTTTTATTTTTGGAGACAGGGCCTCATTATATAGTAAGCTGGCCTTGAACTTTACATCCTTTTGCCTCACCTCCTGAGTGCTGGGGTTATAGTATGTGCCACCTCACCAGGCTTGTTTCTGATTTCTTGCTGCACATTGTCTGTCTCTACTTGACTATAGAAGAGACTGAGGGTACTTATTCTGCATCTCCATGGAGGTGGCCTCCATGAGCTTTTCTTCCTGGCTGTTACAGTTTGTTTCTAGATGTTTCCATAGAGTCTCATGCAGTCTTCAGTGGAGCTTTTTACAGAGGTGGCTCAGTCTAGAGCATGTGATTGAATCCTGGTACAGTGCTGGGCTTAAGGGTAGGTGATTGCTGGATCAGTCCATTGATTGGGTTGGTATCACTCTAATCCTGGTAGACTGGGTACAATATAGGGGACACAAAGATGTGTGCCCTCCTTATCCTTGTTGGTTTTGCTGTCTTTTGCTGCCATGAACTGTTGCCCCTCTGCCCTGTGCCACCCTGCCTTGGAGCCCAGCCAATTATGAACTGAAACCTCTACAAACTGTGAGCTGAATAAATCTTTCCTCCTTTAATTTTTGGGTGTCAAGTATTCTGTCTCAGCAACAAGAGAAAAGTAACAAATATACTGGCTTTGGCCACCTTTGACCAGTGAGCCATCCCACCACAAAACAAAAAACTAATGAAAAAGATTCATTATGCACAAGTAATACACAATAAATAAAAAATAAGTAATATATAATAAATAAAAAAGAATAATGTGTTAGAAGCTTATACACAAGAAAATAATACAGATAAAATACATGGTTTATTCAGAAACTGCTAGAATTATAGTAGTGTCTAGCAGTGTTGAATTCCAACAGCTTCCTTACTTTACCTTGAAATCTGAGAGCCATCGGTTTTGAGGAAATGTGGAAACTCCCTTCCTTTCAGTTTCCTAATTTGTCTTCTCATTGTTCCCTGAATTGCTAGGATTTAGGTGATGGAAGTAAAGTGAACAGTTGGGTTGAAAATTCATAAGGAGGGTGTAGGGCTGAGAAAGGATGGTTTTCCCTGAGAAATTAAGGACAGCTGTGTAGTTGTGGGATATCCAAGAAATTCCTGATGATCCTAAGTGGGTGAGTTTGTTACCTGACTGTGGATCACCTATTAAGTGGGAGCTCTTAGCATTCTTGGGACTGAACTGAAAGAGGAATCAGGACCATAATGGGCATCTGAGAAGGAAAGGAGGTTAAGGTGGGGAGGAACAGTTTGCATTTTAAGATCACTTAGGTAGAACTCATCTGAGAACACACTTAGCTAAGAGCATGGATCATGGAGCCAAATATGCTGGGATTCAGGAGTTGGAGGTTGGAGCTCAGTGGTGGAACACTTGCCTAGCATGCACAAGGTTGATCCTAGAACTTCCAAAAAAAAGTATATATATGTGTATCTTATAACTAGATCTCTTTCTCGTTTTTTTTATCTGTAAAATAAGGGTAATTTTTTTTTGGACTTTTTGAGACAGGGTCTCATTGTGCAGTTCAGGCTGGCCTTAAACTCACTTTGTAGCTCAGGCTGGCCTTGAACTCTTAAGGATCCTCTTGCCTCAACCTGCTGAGTGCTGGGTTTGTAGGTGCGCACCCAGCAACCAATAGGGTAATTTATTTTTTAATTTCTATTTTAAAAAGAATAAAATAAAATGCAAAACAGAATAAAGCTAATCAGAACAGAACAATGAAAACAAATAGGACTGCAAAACAAGATAATAGGAAATCAATGATCACTACCATCATATCTCTTGGTTTCTTCAAAATAGCTGTCCATATCATAAGACGTAATAAAATAAACCAAAACTGAACAGAATAAAACCATGTAAAGCAGAAGAATGAAAGCATATTTTAAAGAGAATAAAACCATGGGTCAGGGATTTAGCTCAGTGGCATAAGCGCCTGCCTGGCAAGCATGAGGTCATGAGTTCAATCCCTGGTATCTGAAAGAAAAATAAATAAATAAAACCAAACAAAATAAAACAGAATAAAGCCAATCTAAATAAAACAGTGAAAGTGATACAAGATTTCAAAACACAATAATGAGAAATCATCAATGGCTACCATAATGCCTCTTGTTATCTTCAAAATTGCTGCCTATAAGGTCAGACATAATAAAATCAAACAAAACAAAACAATGAAACCAATCAAAACAGAACATCAAATAAAATAACAATAGGGTAATTTTTATTATATAGTGTTTCTATGAAATTAGACGAATTACTATCTATGTAAGGTGACTGGAAGTCAAAATCTGAGTCATATCAGTAAAAACAAATGTGTTAACTTCAAGTTTAGCTATTTCTGGGTTTGCAAATTACTAACAAAACACTAGCCCAAAATATCAGTGACCCTGGCAGGCTTTTTGTGATTTTTTTTTTTTTTTGAACAAGGCTCTGAACTACCTTTATAGAGCCCTGGGTCCTCTGGCTTCAAGGTGAAGTGTCACACAGTTAAATTGGGTGGATGGAAGAGTATGAGATGTGTTTCCTCCCTTCACTTGTCTTCAGAACTGGCCACAAGAGGTAGAGGGAAAAAAATCAATAGTTTGATGTGGCAAATTTGCCAGGTGTGGTGTACATATCTACAATCCCAGCACTCTGGGAATAAAAAAATGAACAGGACCGGGATGCAGCCCATTGCAAAGGCCCTAGGTTAAATCCCCAACCATTCCCCACTTGCTGCACAAAAGCAACAGCTAAGGGCGAAACTGGCTAACTGTGCTCCCCCCTTCATTTTATACTCCTCTGTCTGTCCAACATTAAGAGACTCACCCTTCCTTCCAACTTTGCTTTTATGCAGGGCCAAAATGACCGCTTCAGCCCCCAACGGTTGCCGCTCAAACCTGGACTCCAGGTACCACAGACTCTGTGACATGGCCGAAAGCTGGGGCATCATCCTAGAAACCTTCGCCGGGTTGGGGGCCGTGACGTCGGTGGCCTTCATGTTCACTCTGCTGGCCCTCATCTGCAAGGTGCAGGACTCCAACAGGCGCAGAATGCTCCCCACCCAGTTTCTCTTCCTCCTGGGTGTGTTGGGGGTCTTTGGGCTCACTTTTGCCTTCATCATCAAACTGGACGGGGCCACGGGGCCCACACGCTTCTTCCTCTTCGGTGTCCTCTTTGCCATCTGTTTCTCTTGCCTCCTGCTCCACGCTTTCAACTTGAACAAGCTCGTCTGCGGGAAGGAGTCCCTGTCCTGGCTGGTGACTCTGGGCTTGGCTTTGGGCGTCAGCTTGGTGCAGGATGTCATCGCTGTCGAATACATTGTCCTCACCATGAACAGGACCAACGTCCATATCTTTTCTGAGCTGTCCGCCCCTCGTCGCAATGAAGACTTTGTCATGTTGCTCATCTATGTCCTCTTCTTGATGCTGCTGACCTTCTTCACATCCTCCTTCATCTTCAGTGGCTCCTTTAACGGCTGGAAAAGACACGGGTTCCACATCTTCTTCACCACGGTCTTCTCCATTGTCATCTGGGTGGTGTGGATCGCCCTGCTCTTGGTGTCTACCCTGGACTCCAAGTGGGATGACACCATCCTCAGCACAGCCTTGGTTATCAACGGCTGGATTTTCCTGTTGTTTTATGTCATACCTGAGTTTATACTGCTCCCAAAGCAACGCAACCCCATGGATTACCCGCTGGAAGATGCTTTTTGTAAACCCCGAGTCATGAAGCAGAGCCATGGTATGGAGAACAGAGCTTACTCTCAAGAGGAAGTCACTCCAGGTAGGGATGAGAGACTCTTGGTGGCGAGATGGGGCAGGATACTATGATTATAAGGAGTATGCAGCATTTTCCCAGATTAAGCCTCTGAGAGAATGGAGAGGTTCACCGAGCTTCCTACCTTGTTTAAAATCACCCGGCTAGTTAGAGAAAATTAGAAGCAGAAGTTGTCCTTTGGGGCTTTCATTTTAGTACTTTCCACACAGTATCAGTTAGGTGTCTCTTTATCAAAATGAGATAAGGTAAAGGAAAGGGAAAAATCCAAGTGAGCAGCTTTGGGAGAGATGATGCACTTTATTAAACAGATAAGTAGATATTCCTTCCAGCAATATGGAGCCTTTGTGAAGTTGAGCACAGAGAGCCAAACCATGATCACAAGAGTTCAGGAGAGGAAAAAGTCTTTTTGTCATAAACCAGCAGGAATCTTCATAATGTTACTGAGGGCTCTAATTTAGCAGCAACAGCCACATTTGATCACGTGTCTCAGGATCCATGGGAGAGAGGGAGGGAAGAGATTATTTGTGACATAATGAATCAGATAAATTTTGCTCCTACCTGCAGTTGTCATAAAAGCCAGATGCTTGTGCTAATGTTGCCCTAAGAGAAGAAACTACATTGAGCCAGAAACTGCCCTTGCATGTAGGGATCAGCTCACTAGCTTCCAGGGAGTACTTTGATCTTGGAATGCAATCCCAGTGAGGAGGGGATCACTCTTGGACAGGAACAAGGGGCCTTCAAGGCCTGGTTCTCAGCTCCAGCTAAATTAAAGTCTTTCACTTTCCCTTAGAACCTGGGGCTTCTCCCTGTGGCTGTGATCTCTCTCCTGGGCAGGTGAAACCTGGAGGTAGAGAGGACAGGAAGAGATCTTTTACCCAGTCCACCCCTCCTGTGGATTCCTAAGGCTTTCCTCTGTCACCTCACTTTTGGGCTCCTTTTGATTGATCCCTACCAACTCCTTCTTGCCTTTCATTTTTGGAGCCTCCGTTAGTCTATTCTCCCCAGAGTGGCCACTACAATGCCCGCATTCCTCAGGGGATCCCCACAATCCATGGCATCACATGGGACCTGCAGTGAGGCTTCCACACCATTGGAGCCTCGCTCTTACCTCTGTGTTGGGGCAAAGATGTGACTGTGTCCCCGGGTTTGGCCTTCTTCCCTCTTCCCCAGTCTCCCACAGGACTTGTTCTGCTTGTATTATCTGCAGAATTTTGAAATGCTCTTATCAGAGTGTCTCATTCACTGGGTATTTGTGTTTATCATACATTCGTAAGTCTGCAGGGTGAGCCATGGGGCAGGGATGGTTCTAGTTAACCCTTATACTCTTCACAGTATCTCACATATCAAAGTATTTATTGAGCACATTGGGCAAGAAATTGGGTAGGAAATAAAAGAGCTGATTAAAATTGCCTTAATGATGATGGCATGTGTTGACTTTTGTTTCCAAGTTAAACACCCCCTGATTTCCTCCAAAATACATTAAAACCAATTGCTCATAAATTTGTCCCTTGCTTTCCTTGTCAGGCAGTTAAGGAAGTGCCTAGATCCCCAAAGAGATTTGTTCTAGGTTTCACTGCTGGTCAGATCTCTATGGGAAAATATTTTTAAATAAGTTTTCAAATACGCTTTTGCAGTGCTCCTAGAATAAGGTGGGGATGCTTATCCACAGTTTGGAAAGGTGTTTCCTTAGTGATCACATACTGCTAATCATTTGTTCAGTCAATATTGTGCTTGGAAAAAAATATATATATATATGGTGTTTAGCTGGTACCTGGTTTCTAGGCCTGAGGACATAGTCTCTCCTGCAAGAAACCTAAAGTCTACTGGAGACACCAAGGGGCAAGCTGTCACAGACACACTCCAAGAGATGCAATGGAGCAGCAAGCTGTGTGACCTCAAGTTTTAATTTCTCATCTCCCTTTGTTTCAGGTTTTGCAGAGACTGGGGAAACACAGCATGCTCCTTACTCCACCCATTTCCAGCTACAGGTGACTGATCTTTCTCTTTCCTTATAAGCAGCATTCACAGCTCAGGGACACTTATCCTTTGGCAACAGAAGTTGTCACCATTCTAAGGATCACCTTGAGAGATGACCTGTCTGCTTCCGGCAGTCTAGGGGGAGGGTGGATTGCTGGGAGTAGATGGGGAGCGATTGGGAGATAGGGAAGGGATTTAGGCTCCTGCCCATATTGGAAAGCTGTTTTAATGGCTGGGGACAGATTGGGCATGGTGGTGCACACCTGTAATCTCAGCATTCAGGAGGCTGAGGCAGGAGGATCACCTGAGTTCAAGGTTAGCCTGGGCTGTGTAGCAGGACTCTGTCTAGGGGTGGGTGGGAACAAACCTTGGAATTGTGTGGGTTTCATGAAATGGTTGCTTCTTTTTCAGAATCGGACTCCTACAAGAGATTTCTCCATTCCACGGGCCCACACTCAGACTAGCCCTTACAATAACTATCAAGGAAGGAAAGAGGGCAGTTAACTCTGTTCTGATGAGTGGCAGACCCAGCTGGGAGCCCAAAGGGATGTGGGCTGAATCTGGAATCCTCTAGAACTGTACAGAGCATCACAGGAGGGCTCGCTCCTTCCCAACCCTGGCTACTGCCCTGCTGTGCCAGTGATGATGGTGGCCAATAAGACTGGCTCTTTGTAGCTTCGTCGTGTTTTCCTGTGTCCCTTACTTCTTTGGAATGAGAGTCGCGGGCAACTCAGGGTCACACTCTTGCTACTCTCTCATGTGTGAGTAAAGGTTTGGTCATCTGAACGCATGCTGGCCCGCATAGCTTCGGGAGCCGACTCACCCACAGTGGGTTTTGTGAGGGTGCCGTGGCCCTCACAGAACTGCATATCTGAGCAAAACTAGCCAACCTGGGTCTCAGCCCCATCCCGTCTAATTCTACCCTGGGAGCCAGCTCCCCTTTCTGCCTCTCTATCAAGACCAAAATAAAGACCATCTAAAACTGCTCCTGGAATACAGCCCATACAGCTCCCAGACCCAGTTCACGGGGTGTCCCTCTTGTATCCTCAGTTTCTATCAGCCTCATATCTAATCACACCCACCTGTGGGCTTTGCCACGCGTTCTTTGGTACCTCACAGGCACGGACAAGCTGAGCTTCCCCCGTGAGGAGAACTGTGCACTGTCCCTGCTGTAAATTCCCGGCATAGGTTATTTTCCCATCCCCTTATTCCTTGGCTTCTGTAAATAGATTTTTTTTCACTGTGTTCACCTGCAGAATTCTGTACCTGGGCATTGTCTACACTTGGGAATGTTTGTTGTGTGGTAAGTTATTTGCCTGGATATGCAATAAAGAGAGGGCAGCAATTCTTCTGTCTTTTTAATTTTATTTTAAGGTTCTAGGGATTGAACCCAGGTTTTTACACACACTAGGTAAGTGCTATAACACAGAGCTACACTCAGCCTCGGTGGCCGCATTTACTACAGCAGCACAGCTGCAGCCCATGCTGAGGGGTCTGAGTCTGATGCTGGGGGAGACCCCGCAGGCCACTCTGCTGGGCCTCAAGTTGGAGCTGCGGCCCAGGGCCAGTTCTCCTGGCTTTGTATTTGCCCCTTCTCCAGGGCCCCTCCTTCCCTTTGTTATGTGTGAGATAGGTGAAGCTGCAGCGTTTGAGGCTGTGAAGACTTGAGAGAGCATGAAGGGTTATGAATCTTGTAATGCTGCTACATCACAGAGGGGAGTGGCATCGGAGACATGGGCTTGGCAGCCCCAGAAAGACAGGGCTACCTCAGTGCCAGTCTCATGTTTTATCTGAGGTTTGATCACAGAAGAGGGCAGATCTGGAGACCTTGCTTGGTAGAATTGGTTCACAGTGTCTCTTGGCAAAGACATGGTACCCCAAAAGTATTTATTTTTGGCTGGGTGTGGTGGTACGTGCCTGTAATCCCAGCATTTTGGCAGGCTGGGGCAAGAGAATCACAGGTTTGAGCCCAGCCTGAGCAACTGAGTGAGACCCTGTCTTATAATCAATCAATCAATCAATCAATAAATAAAAAATAAAGGGCTGGGGATGTACTGTAGTTCAGTTCAAAAATCCTCAGTTCAATCTCTAGCAGCAAAAAAAAAAAAAAAAAAAAAAAAAAAAAAAAAAAAAAAAAAAAAAAAAAAAAAAAAAAAAAAAAAAAAGAAGAAACTGCTCTGTGAAGCAGAAGATATCTCTTTGGTAAAGAAAAAAAAAAATCCTTAGGCACAGAAGCCATATGACTTCTATAACTTACATATGACTTACATGTTTAGCCATATGTAGCTAAATTAGGAAGTTACTCTCAAAGAGCCTGATATTCTGCTTTCATCAAAAGAAGAAGAAAATACAATAATGGACAAACAAAAAACCCAGACAAGTGGGTGTGGTGGAGGACACCTGTAATCTGAGCACTCAGGAGGTTGCAGCAGGAGGATCAAGGAGTTTGAGATCAGCCTGGAAGACCTAGAGACTGTCTCGAAAATAAAACAACGGTTGAGCATGGTGGTGCACACCTGTAATCCCAGCACTCGGGAAACTGAGGCAAGGGGATTGCTGTGAGTTTGAGGCCAGCCTGGGCTACATAGTGAGTTCAAGGCCAGCCTGGATTACAGAGAGACCCTGTCTCAAAAACAAAAAAATTCCAAACAAAGAAACAAGCCCAACAAAGTGAGAACCACAGAAGAAAAAATGGGTGGGAGAGAGAGCTGAGGTGAATAAATGACGTGATGAACTATAGATTGGGGATACAAAAATGTGGTCAATAGACTTTGCACTAACATGAGCTCCTTGAGTATTTATGGGGAAGGGGAATGGCCAGTAATACAGATCCTTCTAGACTATGCCAGTCCTCAAGAAAACAGGACCCAGTGAGAGTCATCACAAGGAGATATGGTCATCTGTCATAGAGTAGGACACTGAGAAATACATAGTTCTTTCTGTGTTGGGAGAAACAGCTTTTCTCCCACTCTCACATCGCAAAAAATCAACACAAGGATTTTGTGATGCCAAAAGGTGTGAGGATTCTCCCACCAGCAAGCGAGAGAAGCTGCGGCAGATACCGGCGGGATGTCCTCTAGTTCAATGAAGTTCACAGGTAACTTTTCTGGAGACAGTGTCAGATTCCACAGGAGAGGGATCAGTCTCCAAGTCCCCTTCTGCACACCAATCACAAGCCCCAGGTCTTCTTCCTTGTGCTTCTGACTCCCCAGGTATAAATGAGAGCCCCCCTCATCCCCTCCTCGGTTCTGATTCAACAGCCTGAGTAGCTCAAGGCACTCAGGAAGATGCACTTCTTAGTTTACTGTAAAGGATATTCTGAAGGACACGAATGAAGAGATGCATAGCGTGAGGCATGTGGGAGGAGGGCAAAAGTCCCTCTCTGGACTCGGACCCTCGCTCTGGGAGCCCCGACATGTCCAGGTGTCTCGAAGCTCTCTGAGCCCTTTCCTGGGGTTTTATGGAGACTTCACTGCACAGGCATGATTAATAACGACGTGACTGATCGATTGGGGTGGGCAGGAACTCAGTGCGGCCCCTCTATTCAGATTCTTCTTGGTCCTTCTGTGCAGCTTTCCAGGGCACAAGGCAGGAGCCTCCTGGAACAAGGTGGGGGTGGGGGCTTATGACTGACATTTGGACAAGGTAAATGCCTGTTACTTTCCCGTCTTTGAGACTATGCTTGACACCCACAATTTAAAGGAAGACAGGTTTATTTTGGCTCAGGTTTTAGAGGGGCGAGTCCATAGTTGACTAGTGCCAAGGCAGGAAGTACATGGTGAAGGGTCTGACTGCTCACATCATGGTGGTTAGAAAAGTGGGGAGAGAGAGTGAGAGAGGGCAGGAATCAGGCAGAGAGATAATGAGGTCCAACTAGGTCCCACCTCTACATCAAGTCCGCAATAGCACCTCCCTCATCCAGTCACCTTCTAAAACTCACGCCTCTGAACACATGAGTTTATGGGGGACATTTTAGATCTAAACCATAATAATAATCCAGGAAATGCATGACCAGGTAAAGGCAGGGGGAGACTGAAGTTTTATGTCTTGCCTCACTTCAGGGGCTGAGAACTGTTACATGAAAATGAAGAGGATTTCAAAGCCCTTCCTTTGTCTCTCACACAGAAGAGGGGAGGATAGGCTGTGAAGATTTAGCCCACCCTGGTCCTCAGGTGACTTTGGTTCATTGATGGTTTGTAACCAGAGCAACACCTCTTTTGAACTAAATGGGTGATAATGAAGTAAAGGGCAACAGACTTTCTCTCATCGTTCATCATCAGGTTAGAAGTAGACCTCCTTCGCCTTCTTCTTGTTCTGTTCTGAATATCGTCCAAAGATCAGAGGAGAACATCCTGGCCTTTCCATTGGTGATGTTGCAAAGAAACTGGGAGAAATGTGAAAAATACTGCAGCAGACGACAAGCAGCCTTACGAGAAGGCTGCTAAACTGAAGGAAAAGTATGAAAAAGACATCGCTGCCTATCGAGCTAAAAGGAAAACCTGGTGCAGTGAAAAAGGGAGTTGTCAGGGCTGAAAAAAGCAAGAAAAAGAAGGAAGAGGAGGGAGATGAGGAAGACGAAGACGATGAAGAGGAGGAGGAAGACAAAGAAGATGATGATGAATAAGTTGGTTCTAGCGCAGTTTTTTTTCTTGTCTGTAAAGCATTTAACACCCCCTGTACACAACTCACTCCTTTTGAAGAAAAAAATTAAAATGTAAGGCTGTGTAAGATTTGTTTTTAAACTGTACAGTGTCTTTTTTTTGTGTAGTTAACACACTACCGAATGTGTCTTTAGATAGCCCTGTCCTGGCGGTATTTTCAATAGCCACTAACCTTGCCTGGTACAGTAGGGGGGTTGTAAATTGGCATGGAAATTTAAAGCAGGTTCTTGTTGGTGCATAGCACAAATTAGTTATATATGGGGAAGGTAATTCAGTTGTTTCTGATGCAGTTTATATGAAATAATTGTTTTTCTGTTAACTGAATACAGAAAAACAATTATTTTTCTGAATGCATGCATTCTGTAATTGCAAAAAAAAAGTTTCAGCTGTTTTGTTGACATTCTGAATGCTTCTAAGTAAATACAATTTTTTTTTAAATTTAAAAAAAAAAAGAAGTAGACCTTGGACCTTTGGTTCTTTGTAGGCCAAGGCATCCAAAGCTGTCATACATACCCCATAGTGCCACTGGATGGCGGTAAAACCTCAGCCTTCCTCTCTGGGGTTTAGAGGCTCTTAAAAAGCAGCCCGAAGCTGCTTTCCTGAGAAGGGAAATGCGGCAGAACTGCATGAGGCAAACATGTCCAGCTTTAAAAGGTTTACATTTATGAACCCTTTGCTTTCCCTTCTCCCATCTTTCAAGAATTTTCTCTCGATATCCAATAGCAGTTTCTTTGCCATTTGTCCAAAGTATTTTCAGCCTTTTTGCATGTGAATCTGGCATCTTTACAGATCACGGCCTTATCTGCTGTCCTTATTATCGTCAGCTAGTATTTATGTGGTGAGAACACTGGATTTTGTCCAGGAAAACTGTGTCAAAGCAAAGAGCACAGCTTGGCCCTGCAAATGCAGCAGTAAAACACATTTCCCACCATGCAGTCTGAGTTTCCCTTCATTTCTAGACTTCATGACGGCCCCTCATGGAATTATGCCTTGCTGGTCTTTTCCCTCCGGGCCCACTTCCATCTATTGCTGCCCAGGTTTGCAGAGTTGCTGATTTCCCACTTCCAACCTGGAACGTGGAATGGGAGGTGACTGCTTCAGAAAAATCTGTCTTGAGTTAACTGCTGAGACTCAGGCTCTGGGAATCAGCTTCCAATGTGTAGAGTGCTGTCTTTGGAAATTCTATGGTCCAACCTGTGGCACATTCTGGAATTCTTTCTATCCAGGGCAAGACAATGCCCTTCTTGGCTTCTGAGCATAGAGATGGGAGGCAGCTATGATGGTGCCCAGCCCTAACTACTTCTGCATCCTCCAGATTTGTACAATTTTCTTGATCCTTCAGAG
The DNA here is from genome assembly GCA_004027455.1 of Hydrochoerus hydrochaeris. Classification (NCBI taxonomy): domain Eukaryota; kingdom Metazoa; phylum Chordata; class Mammalia; order Rodentia; family Hydrochaeridae; genus Hydrochoerus; species Hydrochoerus hydrochaeris. The sequence continues at coordinate 39,564 of PVLA01011177.1, forward strand.
TGGAACACTCCAGTTAAAGGAGTTTGAATAGGTGACAGAGATCTTCCCCTTGGTGCCTCTGTTGCTCCCTCCCCTTTGGTAGCCTTTGTTTTATAGGAAACTTAGACCTAATGGAGTTAATGCAACCAGATCCAGATATAGAGTTTTCTGATTTTTGTACCGTCAACGCTTGTATGGAAGACCTTTCTCCTAAAGAAGTATTTGAGTAAAGAATCTAATAACCTGACCAAGACATATTTTGAACATTGCCCTCATTTTTCTTTGCTTCCCAAAGGCCCTTCCCTAAATTCTCCTTTAATCTTCTCCCCTCTGCATGTAAATTGCAGGAGGGGAGGTGGGTAGGGAATGGTATTTCCTGGTAAATCCCTGGTCCCTTTCACATGCCCCATGTCCATGGAATATTTGTGTCAGGAAAAGTGGACTGGCAAGGGCAGGATTACAAAGTAATGCGAAGAGCTTTCCTGTTTTCCCAGATAGTGTGATAATCTTCTATCCTCCATATTGAATCAAAACTCACACGCAGAGCCCTCCTCTTCCTTTATGTGAAGTCATGGCTCCATTTGGGGGCACACTCCACTCCTGTGAAGCCTGTGGGAGCGGATGCTAAGGTAGTTGGGGAAACCTTTGCAAGTAACTGCTGGGTTTGCAATGACTTAGCCCATGCTGTTTGCCACACTCCATGTATCTAAGCATCATATTCAGCCATGATCTTCAACAAACATGAAGGTGAAACTAATGGAATTTGGTTACCAGCTATGTGTTACACCCAACTGCCTGGTCCCAAGGCCTTCTCATTCAGATCTTCTTCCATATTATGATCTATCAATCTAGCTGGATTAGTCAGCTCAACTGAAAAAATAACAGCAGCAACAGCAGCAGCAAAAATAAAATGAACAAACAAAAATCTCCTTTGGCTGGGTGCGGTGATAAATGCCTATAATCCCAGCACTAAAAGTGACTGAGACAGGAGGATCTAGAGTTAGAGCCTTACCCAGGCAATTTAGCAATTTAGTGAGAGCTTGTCTCAAAATAAAAAAAGGTGTGTCTATAGCTCAGGGCGAAGGTTATAGATTCAGTCCCCAGTATTACAACAAAACAAAACCTCCCACAACACAGAAATAAAAACAAAACCAAAAATACTTTAAACTCCCCCGATGACCCCTGAACTCTGGGACATGGTGGTAGGACCTAGCACCATATTTTGCAATTTTATAAAGCGACTATCTTCCTCTAAGGAAGAATAATTCTAGATCAACTTGTGTGTGTGTGTGTGTGTGTGTGTGTGTGTGTGGTGCTGGGGTCCAAACTCAGGGCTTGTGCATGCTATGTGAGTACTCTACCTCTGAGCTGTATCTTCAGCCCTAAAAACAGCATGTTTTGATTCTAGCATTTATCTTTATGAGCAAGATAGCAAAAGGCAAGAAAAATGGTCACTGAGTTACAAGTCAAATGTCTCTAACACTACCGATAGGACTGTATCTTTGGATATGTTTGGATAACATATTTATCAAACGCTTGGATAAAAACAACACTTATTTATAATATATTGGATATAAAGAAAGATAGGAAAGACTGAGTAATAAAGCTAGAACACAAGTGTGTTGCAGTAAAGTAGAATGATACCAAACCAAGAATTCAGCTTAATATGTATAAATGTATTCATGTCCTCTGAATGGTTATATAAATATGTGTTGGAAAGACTTGGTTTGACAGCAGCTTTTATGAAAAAGATCAGGTAGTTTTAGATGTCTGTAAGACTGATGAGAACCAGTGATGAGGTGCAGCCACCAAAAAGTCAGGGCAGTCACAGGCAACGCTGATCCAGCAGAGGCGTCTAGGTCAAGACACGTGCTGTTCCTGCTGAACTGGGGGCATGGACATTACACCACGTTGGAATATGAAAGCCATTTCTGTGCATCTCACTGCTGCAGAGGAGCATTTAACAGATGAGTTATTTTAAAACTGTGTGATCTACAGAGTGGCTGATGGGGCTGGAGACAGTTAACCCAGAGAGAAGGCGCATCGTCATCATCGCAGCTAATATTTACTGTGTGCTCATTCCGTGGCAGGCTCTGTTTTCAGGGCTTTCATTGTGTAATTCAACTGAATACATAGGAAAACCTTGTGAGTGGTTATTACTGTCATTCCCCTCTTATTTAACACCTGCAGATGCTGAAGTGCGAGGAGGCTAAGGAGCGTTGAGGTGACAACTGCTGAGTGATAGGACCAGGAGTCAAAGCAGTGGGCTGACCCAGATCTCATATTCGTAGCAGCATGGTGCTCTCAGCTGTCTTTAATAATCACAGCATAGCAGGTACCTCCATGGCTTGCAACTTTAGTGCTGCTCTCTTGCTGGAGATATTCAGGCTCAGAGATGCTGTGCTAGAGATGCTGTGGGGGATGCTCTGTCTGGAGCAAGGCTGGACCAGACAGGTTTAAAGAGCCTCATAATTCTTAGGGTTTGGGGCTTTTACCTGCCAGGTGGTTATTCTTAGTATTTGAATTTAAAGGCCATGTGTTACCAAACCAGGTCTCTTTTGCCTGCTATATAGTATACCAGTCACGTTTTGCAAAAGAGAAATTTTATTCCTATGTGGCCAGGTATGTAGAGTGAGAGAGCCAGTCTCAAATCTGCCCCCCAAGAAACAGCTTGGGAGGTACTTATGGGCTAAAGAAGCCAGTGGTTCGAGGCATAGAAAAGTGATGGAGTTTAAGAGCAGAATATATTTATTGAGAGAAAGAAAACTTCTGTCAGAAAGATAGACAGAAGGGGTCCTGAGTGGATTGCCAAAGACTGTCTTTTTTTAGGGACTTTTATAGGGTGAAACCATGGGGTGAGATGGGTTCAAGGTGGGGAAGACTGGGAACTCACAAGGCAGATGGGCATAAGGTGGGGCAGAACTATAGTTAACCAATAAGATTAACTGTTTAGATAAAATTGATTAAATCGGGGACAAATGGGGAAGCGAGTCATGGTAGCAAGCGTCATGCTTAAAAGAGCAATATCTCTTCCTTTAGGGGGTTGGGATGGCGACTCCTGACTTTCTCAGGGTGATAGGTACCTATTTAGAGTATCAGTGCCTGGTGTTTATCCTTAGGATGTGGGTGCATTTGTTTTATCTTTTATCTTTAGATCTGCCCACAGCGGAGGAGGTGCCTGTCTCCTCCACAGTTGCAAGGTATCTGGGTTTCTGCACTGGCTCCTGTGAGGACCTATCCCTGTCTCACTGCCTATTATATTTCTAGCTAACCTGTAACACTCCCACATTCAGGTATATATAGTTAATGTCAGAAATACTACTTGACTAGGTTCTTAAGACAAAAGCTACAATTTTTTAAAAGTATGTTGACAACAACACAACACCAGTCTATATTATTCTTTGAAGATGATTAATTGCATGAGGAAGAACCCTGTGATTTGTATTACTCAGTAAAATCAAAAAAGTTTGTGGGTTGAGTTTGTGTAGCGTGAGTTTAGTCATCTGGAGCCATAAGCCCATGAGCACGGGAAGCAGGATGAATGAAGGGCAAGGGTCATCTGATGCAGTCACCTAGTGAGGAGGGAGGAGAGGGAGCCGGGGCCTCCCTCGGCAGACAGTCTGGGAGAAGGGTAGAGGACAGGAGAGAGAACTGCCTGAGTAGGAGGAAGAGTTGTAAAGCCAGAGGTCTGGCAAAATAATCAAGAAAAAAATACGTTAAGCGGAAACAGTTAATAATGTAGCAGTGATTCAGGAACATATTAAATTACAACTCCCCGGGTGCCATGAGCTGTCCGTAACAGTGAGCAGATGGGTTTGGCCTTATCATTAAATCTTCTTCCAGTTATTGTGACTGCTCTTTCCTCTAAGCTCCCAGAAGGCCCTGCTTCCTGAAAGAGGCAGGATGGTGGGGTGGGGTGGGGTAGGGTGGGGGACTTGGCCTCCAAACCCTGGCAGGCGCACAAGGTGGTTCCTCTGAGAGTGCTGGTCACCCCTGTCCCCAGATGCACTGGCTGGATCCTCTGTTCCTTCTTTTTCTTGAAAAGCTTGCTGGCAGTGCCAGACACACCAAACTGGCATCTGTGTATCTCCCGGTCTCCAGGGTTAAAGTCTGTGCATGTGTGTGTACGCATGCGCATGCATGAATCTGTGTCTTTTGAATTTAATTTTAAGGGAAAATTAGAGGCTAGAAAAATGATTGTTTACTGGTTCTATATAAAGCAGCAATGGAGAAATTTTCATGTTTTTGAGAAATCATTTCCAGGGGCCTATGAGAATCTCAGAAATAATCTCGCGTGTGTACGGGGTGTCTGCTGGTGGCTGTGTGCACACGTACCCCCACCCCCGGCCCCATACACACAGATCAGATCAATTATAAGGTACAGAGTCATTTCCACAAGTGAGATGAAGCCAGCACCCTTCCATTATACCCACTGTATGCACACGTACATATTATCATGCCAAATAAAAAAATTTCCATTCAAATTGGTAGCGAAACAAGACTGAATTGTGTAGCTGAATAGGAGTGTGGTCACCAATTGTCCCTGCCTTAGGTAGAATGACCTGTCCCTGGGACCTTAGTTCCTGCAATTGTTCTCACGTCCTCTTCAGATGACATCACCAGCACGTGGCATGCCTCCCTTTTCAGTTTCCATCCTCCCTTCTTTTTCTCCAGATGTTTCTTCAGACAGGGGCGTGGTTCAGTTTGACTGCATGAGTGAAGAGATTAGGTAACACAACCTATATGCAGAGTCGCGGTTAGTTAGGCCCAGGTAGATTTTCGCAGTACTCAGTTTGGTCCAGGCCTAAAGACTTAAGCAGGGCCTGCTAACCCCCTTCTCTTTATGGGCTACTTAAGTGATAGAGATGTTTTAAGACACACGGGTAAATGGCTGATGCTGCTTATTGCTAGGACAGATAGCCTGAGGCTCCAGCCATCTGGGTGCTGCCCCTCTGTGCAGCCCAAGGGAAAATGTGTCTTGCCACCTGCTGAGGAGTCCATCACTTCTTTGTTAGCAGCCCTTCTTGCTTTATGTCCTTCTCGTTAGATTTTTAAATAGGCCATGCTTTCAACTATTTACTTCCAAGCCAAGTCTTCCTTTCAGCCTTTCCTTAGAGGGAATTCAGCGCTAGCATTGGACTCTCCCAAAGTCTTCTTCATGGCCTTACCCTCTTAGTTCAGATGTTGCTCACTCAGTGAGGCTTCTCGTGACCAGTCAGTTTAATGCTGGTGTTAGGGTTTTGTTCTTAAAGGTCCTGGGTTGAAGACATAGTCACCAGCCTGTGTTTCCATTGAGAGGTGATGGAACCTTTAAGACAAGAGGCCAAGTGGAAAAGTTGCTAGGGGAGGGGATTTGTCCTTGATGGGGGACACTGGCCCTCTCTTCTCCCTTTGCTGTCCTACTGCTCTTAGGTGAAAAGGTCCCCTCTGTCACAGGCTCCTTGGAGTGATATTCTGCCCCACCACTCTCTGAAACCATGAGCCAAAAGAAATCTTCTCTCCTGATACACTGATTTTCTCAGAGAGTGTCACAGTGATGTGAGGCTGATAGATCCAGCTGAATGTCCACAGTTGTGGGTCCTCAGAGTATTGAATATTTGTGTCTATTTGTTGGTTTATTTGCTTTTCTCTCACTATTCCATTTGTTTCAGGAAGATAGGACATTGTTTTGTTTCCCCCTATATTCCCTGGGCCTCCTTCAGTGCTTGCACACGTAGGTTGAATGTGAACTTTGGCGAAGAAGGATACTTTTTAAAAAATCACAGGCTAATTAGAATTACAGCTTCCTACACAGAGAACACAGCTCTCAGATTTCTCTTGTCTGCTCTGATGACTCAAATACCAATTTGTATTCAAATAGTTTTGATGAAATTCAGTTGATCAGCCATCAGTCTATTTTTTTTTTTTTTTGGTTTCTAAATAAGAACACTTAAACCCAATGTGATAAAAGCAGCTCCTCAGCCTGCAGCTGGGAGGGAAGAAAAAAAAATGCTTTTGGGACTGAGTACATTTCATCACATCCCAGTTTATTTCCCTTAGGCTTTTCTTTGTCAAGCTTGGGAAAGTACTGTTTCCTAGGAGAACTGCATAAGAACAAACTTCAAATATGAAAAAAGAGAAAACATCCCTTGAAGGGGGAAAAAAGAGAAGCATTTTAGATCCACCCTAAGATCAATCGTGTTTCCCCCCCAAACACATTAATTTTCTAAACCAACTTGAACCAAAATAGATGAAAAGGGACCCTTTCGATTATATAAACTGGACTGGGAATGGAGGAGTGCCAGAAAATAGGCTTAGAGAGGATTTATCTTCCTGAATTTTCAAATCATAAGCTCCCTCTGGCAATATTTTCCTTTTCAAACAATCTCTTTCCCTGGATTGTGGTTGGAGAGGAGGCTAGGGTCAGCGTGGCCAGCTGTGGGGGTGGTGGCCGGGCTGAACCCTCCCCTTGACAAGGGGGTGGATGGGTAGAAGATGCACATTAGAAGCTGCATATCCCCAGGGACAGGACTGATTCATAAACTCCTTCCACGGATCACGCCATATCAGGCCAATCACTTCTGCCTTCCTGCCCAAATTGGAAAAACTTGGATGGACAGTCTGCTACAAACCAGACCAGAAGCCTATCCTTGTCAATGGAGGATGGTTTCCTAAGCTCCTTATAGTCTTAAAAATCCCATGGGCACTAGTTAAAAATAGTCTCTAAAGTAAAAGTCTGAAACGTGCAGTTTAATCTAGTCATTATACATTGTATATATGTTTTGAAGCATCACACAGTACAAGTATGACATGTCAATTAAAAGTTTAAAAAGTAATTTACTATCAGTCAGTGTTCACTAGAGAAACAGATTTACTATAAAATCTCTATATAAAGATTTACACAGCAGCTCCAGAGATCTGACCGTGGAGGGACTCAGGGGGCAGCACACAAAGGCAATTTGCCTGCCCTCTTGGTAAGTGCCCTTGGCATGAGGCAGGAGAAGAATCACCCAGTGGCTCCCAAACACCCACCCCCCAACCCATTAGCAAGTGGGAGCCAGAGATCTTGACATCTCTTGAGAGGTTGACCATATGCAATGTAGCAAATAGGGGGGATTTCCTTCTACCATCTCTTGAAGGCAAATATTGTTATCGCTGTTTTGCTTTGTTCTGATTAATGGTATTGCTCTATTCAATATTCTGTTTTGATAAGTTCTAGAATGTCCTGTAGTTCCTTTGATTTGGTTATACCTGATTGAAAGAAAAACCGTTGTGAAGACAATGGGATATACTTTGGTACCTATTACTGTTATGCCAGTAATCTGTTGAGGGTTTCTGTACCAGTTTCACTGTCTCAGTTGGCTTTGTTCCATCTTGTTCTGTTGTATTTTGCTACCTTCAAAATAATAAAAAATTAAAATAAATAAATAAATAAATAAAAATAAAAGGAGAAAAGAAAGCACTCTAAAGGATATAACTGCATGTATGTTTAAGTGCGTAGGATCGATAACCATGTTACTAAGTTTTTGTTGGATCGTTGAACAGAACTGTTTGCAGCCTCACTGTTTGAATGTCCACTTTGTATGCTTTAATTTTGTAACTTGAACAACTATATCTAAGAAGTCAATGTGTAATTTATCAACTAGTGATTTCTTACTGTTTTTTTTGAAATTCTTTATTGTTTCTTCCCCCTTTTCTGTTTTGCTTTTTTTCTCTTTAAATAAAATTTTAAAAAAATTTAAAAAAGATTTACAAGTTAGGCTTATGATGGCCATTTGCAGGGTTAGGTGTGGAAGAGTACAAAAGTGCTGTCTGCGTGCTGGAGATCTGAAAGACCTGGTGCTCACTGTAGAGACCCATCTGGAAGCCGAAGAGTCTGCATTGCAAGTCAGAAGACTGACCTCTAGCAGAAGACAAAGACTGCAGAGCCTCTGAAGAAACCAAAATGAGCCTTCTTTCTTTCTGTTTGCTTATTCAATACATTTAGGCTACAAGTCTAATAGGTGGTGTCACTCATACCCAGGGTGGCACTTCCATTTTTAGTAAATCCACTAAATCAAACCCAGAATCATGCTAAGCCAATCAGTTGGACATTTTTTGTTTTTTTATTAATTAAGTTTATTGGTACATTTTTGATATACATAATGATTACACTCATCATAGGGACTTTGTACCTGTATACGATATATCTGAATTCTTTTTTATCCTCACTGCCCTCACATCTCTTCAACTCTTTTCCCCCTTTATTTACAAAAGCTTTTTTTCCACAGCAGTTAATTGTCAACAATGCCGAGTCTCAGGACCTTCTCCTGGAGATTTTGATTTAGCAGGTCTGGTTGGGTCTGAGAGTTTGGATCTCTAACGAGCATCCCAGCTGATTCCTCAGATTAGGCAGTTTGCAGGAGGCATTGGCTCGCAAGCCACACTTGTCCCGTTTTGTGGACCTGAAGCAAAGCAGTGAGACCAGGTCTTCACCTTATTTGATGCTTATCTTTCACAATGATCAGGTGAAGTCTGTTTTCTTTCATTACTGAGAATTTGGTGATCAGCAAGAATCCTGTGGCAAGGTTCTGTCCTTTAGTCTGTTCTTTGTGTAATATGTCAGGAACTGCACATGGGCAAACCGATCAGCAAGTTGCAGGAATAACCCAGAGAATAATGATCTTTGCTCTTGAGAACTGCAGAACTGAAAAGCATCATAACTAGAAGATTACGCTCAGATGTGCTTCATCTGGTCACACATACCTCCAGGAAAAAGAAGGCACTACTTAGCCTGTGGTCACCCCTTTTCTTTATAAATCCATCCATCCATCCTTCCTTCCTTCCTTCCTTCCTTCCTTCCTTCCTTCCTTCCTTCCTTCCTTCCTTCCTTCCTTCCTTTTGACAGGGTGTCACTGTATGTTCCAGGCTGGCCTCGCACTCGTGATGATCCTTCCTGCCTGCCTTCCCAGTGCTGAGATTACAGGTGAGCACCACCACGCCTGGGTGGGCTCCCTCCTTTAGAAAGTGGAATTGTCATGCACTTAGGGAACCAAGCCAAGATGCTAACTTTTCCTTCTTCCTCATTCCTTACATCAAATCCTAAAAATCTCTTTAAGGCAATGGTTTGCAACTCTGTCTGCAAGACAGTCAGCTGGAAAGATTTTAAAAGCTATTACTGCTTGGGTTCTACTTCTAGGAATTCTGATTTAACAGGTCTGTGGAAAGGCCTGACTGGAGCTTTCACAGTGATTCTAACCTGCAGGCCCAGTTACGCCCTTTCCCATGAGACAAATCTCACCATTGGGACTGGGACCAGGGGAAGGCACTGACCTTGGGCACCAAATTCAGAACAACAACAACCACAACAAATCAGTCATCTAGAGAAATATTTGATACAATATTTTAAAAAATTGAGATTCATCCAAAAGTCCATGATCAATAAAATACATCAAATTTTATGAAAATAGGCTGATGTTTTTTGTCTATCCTAAAACCCCATATTATTGTGAAAGAGGGATAACTGTTTGCTGTGAGGTTGTGGTTCTCAGGCTTTTGTGCCTTGTCTCATCTTCTCTTGTGTCTCCCGTGGGTCTATGAAGATTGACATGGCGTGCAAATTGACTGAGCAATGAAAGACTATATTTTTCAATTGAATGCTTTTCCCTCAGCAGTACTGGGAACTGAAACTAGGGAGTGCTGAGCTGTATCCTTTCTTTCTTTCTTTCTTTCTTTCTTTCTTTCTTTCTTTCTTTCTTTCTTTCTTTCTTTCTAGACAGGGTCTCAATAAGTTGTCCAGGCTGGCCTCGAATTTGTGATCTTCCTGTCTCAGCCTTCTGAGCAGCTAGGATTATAGGTAAGCTCCACCATACCTGCCTCCTTGATTGGGGACTTTAAAAAATTTTGTTTCATTTGGTTTCGGTTTTCTTGAGACAGGATTTTACTATTTAGTCCAGGCTGGCTTTGAACTCACTATGTAGCCCAGGTTGGCCTCAAACTTGTAGCAATTCTCCTGCCACCAAGCCCAGCTTAATGGGAGACTTTTTATTAATTTTTTCACTTGATTCTAAACCCAGAAAGGTGCTTTGGTAAGAGGAAATAGGGGGCATATTTTCTAGTATGGTGGGGAACGGCACTGACCACGCTGATCTGGCCCATCTTACTCACAGGTCTGGGTCGAAGCCCAGCGTGCACTCAGCCTTGCTCTCCAGCCCACTCTCCTATGGCTTTGCCCATCATGTGTTCTTGCTCAGGCGACCCTAAGGCGTCACATTCTCAGAATGTGGCTAGGCTTCTCTTGTAGCTGCCCAGTACCCCATCTCACATATCTGGGCCACTGTAATACAGAGAGCACAGCTGGGGCTCTGGGGTTGCTCCCCTCCACTCATCTGAACCTGGGCAACACCCCAGAGCCACCCCTGCCTTGCCCTAAGGCTTACCACATGGAGGCAGAGACCAGAAAAGCAAAGACCGCATGATAGTGGTCCAAATGAAGATTATTAGGTGAGATTCTTAGTATCTTAGTGAAAGATGTATGTAGGTTCTGTAACCAAAAAGCATTGGGGAACCTACCTGGTGGATCAGATGAAATGGTAAATATGAAAGTCATTTATAAATTGTAAAGTGCTATAAACAGTAAAGTGCTACTTACAGAAAAATTACTGTTAGCCTACAGGCCTGGCAATCTTCAAGATCCTTATGATGTAAGATTTTGTTTTGCTATAGGTTCACCCTCATTTGTTTGTATTTACTTTTTAAACAAAGCCCTAATAATAACGGAGTTATAACAAACATTTTTTAAAAACCTGAAGCAGCTACAGAGTCAAAACAAAAATTGAAAAGTTAAAGTTTTCTAGGAATAAACAGTGTTGGACACAATGCTGCTGAATTCATTGTTGAAGAATTTAAAAATGCAGACGAAGTCTACGTAAAATTTTCTAAATATACACAAAGTCCAGGTGCAACTACTACAAAGCATTCCATCTGTAGAGTATATTTAAAAAGTCTAGCCCCTCAATCTATGCAGGTGAGTCCTGGTAGGAAGATGTAAAACTGACACTCTTAGAACACAATAATTAAAGAATGAATTTCTTATTAACTAGGAAATTTTAGATCCTTCAGTTCTTGAGTGTGATGACTAGGTGTTCACACCGTATGCACAAGATATGCCTGCCTCAAGCCTTGTTATGACATCAGCACATTACCCATCTGACGTGAAAAAAAAAAGGAATTTTAAAAGCACTGTGTGCTCACCTAGGTGCATTTTTATCATATAAAGAATGTTAATAAGTTAAACATTGTTTCACAAATTGAAATCTAAATGCAATGCTACAATTCAGTTTTGGCTGTTTCATAACTTTTTCCTGAATAGAGTCCTCTGCACCTACTTTGTACTATATATGCCATGATCTTAAAGTCAGTGGAAGGTAATAGATGTAGGTGCAATTCCTACTACCTTAGTGTATCTTGAGTTCTATGCGTGACACTTTCCTAAAGATCCTTCCATTTGCAAACTTAGAATTAATTTAACCAGACACTAAATATGTTTCAAGTTCTAACATCTTCACTGTCTTTAGAAAAGTTCACAAAGCCATCTAGTGACATTCCCAGAGTGTACTTGGAAGATCTTCAGTGGGTGAGTCTGTTAGAAATTCCTCGTTGGGCTCACAACTCTGATCCAATGGTTTGGCCATCATAGCAAGCCACTCATGCTGGTTATCTTGAGACATTCCTGAAGGCAGCAACAGGAAGGGAATTCTAATACTTTCATATTTTAAGCAATACAACACCTTGTGCCAGCTTAAAGTTCTTTGAATAAACAAGTTGTAATATATGTTAAAACAAAAATTTAATTTTAAATACTCTGTCTTTGAAGACTGGTACACAAAAGTGCTGACAGAAACTGGAGCTTAACATTGGCCTGGCCCATCAAGACATTTTGAGCAGCTCTGAAAAAATGACTTTCTCTGTTCAGAAGTCAGGTGTTATTTCTTAGAAGTCAAGGTCTTTGTGATTACTGCCATTTAACGCTATTTAACATTGACTGAGAAGCCCTACCATAAGGGCAAAACTTCTGTGCCAATAAAGCAAACAGAAACTTTCTGCTCAGTCTGTATTAACTGTATTCTTTTAAAGGAGGCTTATTGGGCTTATTCTGAGGCGGTTGCTCCAGAAGTCTGTTGTTTATCTTGTTCTGCCAGAATTTATGTAAGGTTTGGTGTGTGGGAACCCTCTCTCTCTACATCATCAAAGTCTCTAGGAAAAGGTACATTTTTAAAATATGTTGTGGAGGCACCATGTTGGAATTTGGGGTGCTGGGAAAACAGCCAGCATGCCGCTCTGGTAAGTGGCTGTGGCCTCCCAAGCCGTGGCCACCCCAGGGTGAAACCATATCAGGGTTTCCTGAGATCAGTGCCATGTTGAAACGTGGGGTGCTGGAAAAACAGGCAGCCAGCTCACTGCTCCAGTGAGAGGCTGTGAGCCTACTGACGCATGGGCTAAGAATCAAATATCCATCTTATTCCCCACCCCGCTAGCAAGTGAGAGCCAGAGATCTGAGCATCTCTTGCGAGTTTGATTATATGCAAAATAGCAAATAAGGGGGATTTTCTTCTGCCATCTCTTTGAAGGCAAATATTTTTATCTCTCTTTTGTTCTGTTCTGATCAATGGTGTTGCTCTATTCAATATTCTGTTTTTATAATTTTGGTATTTCCTTTGATATTGCTCTACCTGATTGAAGGAACAACTATTGTGAAGAAAACCAGATATACTATTGTACTTATTGCTGTTGTCCTGGTAACCTGCTGTGAGGCTCTGTACCAATTTCACTGCACTGCCTCAATTGGCTTTGTCCTGTCTTGTTCTGCTGTATCTTATTACCTTCAAAATAAATAAATAAATAATAATAAATAAGAAAAAAAAGTAAATAACAACAAAACAGATCAGCAAGGTACTGAGCAACCCTGAAACATGATATAACTAAACAGATAATTGACTTAAAAAGCAAAAGGAGGAAAAGAAAGTGCTTTAAAGGATATAACTGCATGTATATTTAAGTGTGTAGGATTGATAACCATGTTGCTAAGTTTTTGTTGGGTTGGAGAATAGAACAGTTTGCAGCCTCACTGTTTGAAGGTCCACTTTGTATGCTTTAATTTTGTAACTTGAACAACTATATCCAAGAAGACAATATGTAATGTATCAACTAGTGATTTCTTACTGTTTATTTTTTTTGAAATTCTGTATTGTTTCTACCCTTTTTTTTGGTTTTGCTCCCCCCCTTTAAATAAAATTTTAAAAAAATATTGTAGAAATGTGAAATGGAGAATAAGAGCTTGAATTTGGATAATATGAAGTAGATATTATTGTAGGGAAAATGGAGAGTTTAACAGGCAAAGAGTAACAAATAGATAGAATGAGAAAATTTTAGCTTCATCCAACCATAGGTTGAAGAATAAATAGAAAGCTCTTTAAGCTTATGGGAGGTCATGGAATTTAATGGGGAGGGGAAATAAATCTTTGATGTTCTTTGAGTCAGGGAAAAACTATCAAGATGAAAGAAATATTAACTCTACCTAGGTAGCTATTTTATTAGACCTGTGCTGTAACCAACTGAGCTCTGTTATGCCTAGTAGGTATTTTGAAATGAAGTTTTTCATTGATATATTTTTGTTTGGATAAAATAAATCATATGGAAACTATCTAGTGTATATAAGACAATAAGCACCATTTGAATTATGTAACCTATTACATATAAAATGAATTTAGATTTTCAAATACCTGATGAATTTAATAATCAGGTAAAATATGCTAATTATAGTTTCTCTTTTAAGTAGGTTCTTCTTATCTTTTTATTTTGGGTTTTTTTTTGAGATAGGGTCTCACTTTGTAGTGAAGGTTGGCCTTGAACTGGTTTAGGTAACCCAACTGAACTCACAGCAATCCTCCTACCTCAGTCTCCCAAGAGCTGTGACACGCTATCACACCCTGTGTAGATATTTATTTAAGGGACTTTGGGTTTTTATTGTTATGTGAATTGCTACATGAACTCAAAAGAATTTAAACTGTATTTTCATAAAAATGTTCTATAATCCCATACATTTTCTGGATTAGTCTCTCCTGCACTGGTCACCTGTGGTACATGTTATACCTTTCCATGCTACCCAGAGAATACCCCAAGGCACACAGCTTCCCACAAAGAAAGCAGCCATGCCTGAGCCAATCTGTACCATAGAAACAAAGGCAAGAACACACCCAAGAGCAGCCAATCCCTGGGCTGACTGGAAGCTAAGGGGTGGGCTGATACAAAAGAGCTTCCAACTGGAGACCATGACCAGCTGGAGCAGTCAGAATCCTTCTCAGGAGTCTGATTTATGGATGAAATATTCCAGTCTGCTGATAGTGGGTGGCTAAGTGAGAATACTGAGAGAAGCAGAGATGGGTAACAGTATGTCAAAGTGGCTGAGAGGGATTATAGGGATGGGGAAGGGTGCCTGATGGTACAAGATCTCCATCAAGTGGGCTGGGTGGTTATAGTGGGCTCCCAGTGAAAGTTTATCTCCCTGTGGGTAGCCTTACAATAAAACTCCACTCCTAAGGCAGCATGAATGACGTATGAGCAATGTACAACCCCCAGCCGTCTTTGATACTTACTCTAAAATTTGGTAAACTTCTGTCATAAATTTCAGAGGCAGTTTGTTTTAATTTTACCTACACTATTGAAAAAATATTTTGGAATAAAGTACAGTAATAGGCCATTATTAGGCATTAGTGGGTTTTAAAAAATTCACCAGTGGACTCTGTGGAAAACATCTCCCACCTGCATGAATAAAACAAAACAAAATTAAGTTGACAGTGTGGTTGTCATCATTATTGGGATAAAAGCCAGGAGAAACAGTGGTAATTGTTTTCTTTCAGGGCAGACACAAAATTGTATGGCTTATTTCTACCTCTTAAATTAGGTCAATTATGTGAACACCGCTTCATCTATAGGTCAGGGGCTTACTAAAGGCTAAAACATTTTCTCTCAGTTTTTTATTACCAATAAGTGCAGAAGGTCAAGAGCTTTGGTCATTTAATGAAATGACCATTAAAAAAAAAGAACAACAGCTAATTATAATTTAGCAGAAAAACAGGTGAAAGTGTAGCAAATGAGCATTTGCCTGAGAATCTGGGTTCTTGTTCAGGCACTAATAAACCATATTATCCTGGCCAAGACCCATCATCATCTGTCAGGCAAACCAGCTGTGTTCCTGAAGTTTTTTCCTTTGTATTATCTCTTTCACAGAAACATAAGCTCTGCCAAAGCAAGGGTGCCTGCTTTGTCTAGGGCTGAGTCCTTGAATAATTCCTGGTACCTTGCAGATGCTCAGACATGTTTGTCGCTATTGAACAATCCATGCTATACATTGTTCACTAAAAGACTCCTGTAATGGCAAGATTTTAGCTTTCCCCTGTGCTTTCACATAGCAGGCACTCAGTACTCACTGGCTGGGTATCTCATTTGGCTCTCCAGGGGGACACACCTTACTTGTTTATATGGAAAGACAGGTATAGGGAAATCTCTAACCGGGAAAGAAGACCGGCTGAGGAATTGGAAAACCTGGCCCACCACTAACTCTGGTGTGGCTTTGACTAAGTCATCCTACCCGTCCAAGGTTCTGTTTTCTCCTCCTTAAGGAAGGAACACTACTAAGGACCTTTTGGAGGCCGGCCCCTGTGACGGCAGGGTGTCAAGGCCACATCGATCCATGGAGGGGAGGATGTGGGGCTACGTGAGGAGTTAAGGTGAGACGCTGCATGCAGAGGCACCAGCTCATTAGAAGCATCAAGTCAGGCAGACTTTGCTTTTTATGTTCACCACTTAATATCCTTTATGAGCATTTACTGGAGTGGCTCTTCCTTTGCTCTTACTGGATCACCAAAGCAGATCACTACTACCGGGGTAACTGTGATGGGCTGGTGACACTAGGGGAGGAAGTTGCCCAGCCTCCAGTCTGTGGGAATGACCAATGTGAACACAGGTGGAGTGATCCTGAACATTCTGTTATAAATTTTATAGAAAATTCCAATTTTTTTGAGATATGATCTTGTTTTATAGTCTATGCTAGCCTGAACTCACTATGTAGCCCACACTGGCCTCAAACTTGCAGTGATCTCCTGCCTCCATCTCTCTTTCTCTAGTTTTTCCTCCTCCTCCTCCTGCCTCTCCCCTCCCC
>PVLA01011178.1:0-55716 GCA_004027455.1 Hydrochoerus hydrochaeris
GGAAGCCGGAGTGCCTAGCTGGAAGCCCTACTCCGGCATAAGAGTGCACTTGTTAGGGTTGGCACACTGTCAACTTCAGACGTTTAGAAGTTTCACTAAGCAACTCATCACATCCTCATCCTATGCAAGAGGAGGGCACAGGGGCCCTGGGGTATAGTTCAGTGGTATAGCACCTGCCTGGCAAGTGAGAGATTCAGAGTTCAATTCCTTTTACCAAGGAAAAGAAAAAGAGGGCATGGAGAAGGTGTGAGCACTACACCCACCCGAGGGAGGGGAACCTGCTTGCTATATAGGAGCAGAGAAGAGGCTTGTTCTGCCCCTTTTTTGCTCTGGCTGCTTCTGCTGTCTTCTGCCACCTTGAACTGTTGCCCCTGTGCCATATCACCCTGTCCCAGCGCCAGCTGATGACGGACTGAAACTTCCACAAACTGTGAGCTAAATAAAGTCTGAGATGTCGAGTATTTTTTTCTAGCAATGAGAGAAAAGTAACCAAGACAGCACCCATCCCAGACCTTCACCAGAAGACCATGAGCTCCAGTTCCCAACTGTTGATTCCCTCCCTACTGAGCGGTGCGGGACCCTCATCCCGGGCTGGTGGCAGGGGCAGAGGTCCCTGGGGACAGCAGAGCCTTCCCACCACCTTCTGTTGATTTTCATTGCTTTTTCTCCTGTGGCTGCTGTACATCATATTTATAGCATGGAACCTCCAAGGTTAGGCTCTGAGACATCAGCTCCAACAGCAGCGGCCTCTCCCTAGCTGTGCGGAGATTGTGCTTCACACTTAGGAGTCAGGGATTGACACATTGGGCGACAATGTCATTTTAGAAATGGGACAACACAGTAATACACAGAACCAGACTCAGACAGCCAGCACATGCCCAGACCCACCTTGTGCTCGGTGCTGGTGTGGGAGACAGGGTAGGCACTGTCGGTGACTTCCTGCCAAAGGGGAGCTGTGTCACCTTTCTCCAGGCCCTCGTGCCCTTGGATGACTTTAGAAATGGCAGCATTAGTCAGCTTCTGCTGCCTTTGCCTCCCCAAGAAAGCCACCCTGGTGGAACAGGCCAGAGCAGGGGAAATCTAATCCTTCTCCAGTAGCAGGAAAGTAATTAAAGAAACACACAGAACTGGACACAGATAGAAAATAAACGGGGTGGAAATTGCCCAAAATGTGCCTACAGCTGTGAGCCAGAGGTCCAGCCCTCATAACAGAGCTTCCCCGGGGACCCTTGGCCAGGCAGGTGTCCCCATGTCCCCCTGCCTGTGGGCTCGCAGGGTCAGTCGCAGAGATAGGAAACAAGGAGATACAGCTGAGAATTCTGTTTCCTTGACAACACACGTTCCCTCTTTATTTTCCACCTGCCTTTGTGTATCCTCAGCATCCCTTGAAGAAACAATGACAGTGAAATCACATCTCTGGAGGGGAGGTTGTGACAGGGCCAGCCCCTCGGTGCTTGGGCAGTCCATGGGCAGCCTGGCCACCGTCCTGTCCGGCTGTCAATGCAACATAGAATTAGGCTTTGCAGAAAATTTAACATCAGCTGCTGAAATAACTGCAGAAGTTGTCGCTGGATGCTTCACACCCATGCACGTACATCCCACATTCAAAACAGTCATTCTAGGCGGAGCTGGTGCTGGTGTGGACCTTGTGGCAGACCTGTGCTGTCCTGAAGACTGTGCTGTCCACTGCATGTGACATCTCAGCCCTCAGCCCCCGCAAGGGGTACTGCCAGCATGCAGCTGGCACCCAGTCCCCAGGCACCCCGTGAGGCTTGCTCCTTCCCTTCTGTGTCCTCGCCTGGCTCCCGTGGGCCCCTCCAGGCACCCCTGGCCTTTGCTCCCCTCCCCTTCCCCCTCTGGCAGCCGCACTGTGTGGTTCTCTCTCTCAAACGCAGAATTCACCTGGAACCATCAGACCACTCACAGGGACTCACGTCCGCTGACAAACAGAGCTCCTTTGATCTCTCCCTGGATTTGCACCTAATTTCGCTTTAATATATAGGTGCAATTAACAAATAATGGAACACATAGTTCTTGCTGCTACACTTAATCCATCTTTAGAAGATGTAGAGTTCCACCCAGCCCAGGAAGAACTGTCCCGGCTCCTCCTGGCCAGCTGCCCTCTGCCTGGAGAAGCAATCAGGACAGATCCGATTTTAGCCCACAAAGCTCAGGTTTGCCAGTCCTGGGCATTCGTGCCCTTGGGACCATGCAGTCCATCCCCTCCCTGTCTGGCCACCTGCACTGGACGTAGTGTTGGAATTTGTCCACTCCCCTGCATGCATCGGGTGCCCTGGGCAGACCACAGTTTGCTTCTCTGTTCGCCTGGTAATGACCATGCGGGGATTTCTCGATCTCGGCTACCTAGGACAACGTGGACGTTGTCATTTAATTGGTGTCACTGCAGCTCCCACCCTATTGCTTTCTGCCCACAGTTGGACTGCAGTGCAATGGTAAAATCGATTCTTTAAAGCCACTAACTCTGATTTTCCAGGATTTTCTCTTTTCATTGAGACAAGCGATACTAAATCCTTGAGATGGCCCCGGGGACCTCACGGCCTGGGTTTTCCTGAGTGTGGTGTGGCTCGCTGCCCTGGTCTGCACTGAGCTGGCACTCGCATTCCTGCCCCAGTGCTGTGCCCACTCAGCTCTCTCCCTCCTGTGCCCAGCAGACCCCTCTGCACACAGCCTCGGAACTCAGCCCCTTCTACCGTTCATGTCTCTGCTCGGACCTCACCCGCACAGCAGCCTCCTGAGCACTCTGCCGAAAACAGAGGCTGTTTTGGCCACTTGGCTCCCCGCTGAGGCAAAATGCCTGGGACCCGCAACTTTGAGGCTTGTTTGGGGTGACAGTTTCAGTCCCTGTTTGCACCACTGAGGCTGAAATGGCACTGTGAAAGGGTCTTGAGGAGGGAAGCCACTTGAGTCAGGTGGCCAGGAAGCAGAGAGAGAAGAGAGGAGCCAGGGAGGAGACAGGTCTCTCTGGGTCTTCCCCTAGTGACTGTCTCCAGCCCCACCCCACCTCCCAACAGCACCGCCAGCCACCAGACTCACTGGAAGATAACTCCACCAGGAGTTCAGCACCCGCACAATCCAATTGCCTTCCAAGGCCCCACCTCTGAATACATGAGGCTTGGCGGGAATCCTAGACCTAAACCATCTCAGATACCACCAGCCTCCTCTCTACATCTGCGCCACCAATAAGGTACTCGAGGGCCATGGCTAACGTCCAACACGGCTGCACTTACCACCTGGCTACAGAATTCACAAAACATCAGCCTACACCACATGTCATGAGGCTACTGGCTACCACACTGAGCAACACAGATGAAAGAACATTTCTGTCTTCTAGAAAGTTCTATTGGAGAGCAGTGCTCACAGCGTTTACCTTGTTTGAGAGACTGTTTTTACTGTTACCATCACCTGCCGAAATAAATACAGTGTATATGTATCAGCCCTTTTCCCTTCCCCGGGGACAAAATACTCCACACTCGTAACTCAGAGCAGGAGTTACTTGGCTTATGGTGTCCAGTGGGTTCAGTCCATGTTTGGCCTACTCCAAGGCAGAGCATTGCAGGGGAAGGGCCCAGGTGCAGCCAGGAAGCAGAGAGAGAGGGAGCAGCCAGGGACAACTATGCACCCTTCTGGGTCACACCCCAGTAACCACCTCCAACTAGACCCCAGCTTCTAATAGCACGTTGAGACATGAACTCATCCTGATTGAATCCAGTGATGACTATGGCACCCAATGACCCAGTTACTTTCCATGCACACAAGACTTCTGAAGCACAGTGTAGATCTAAATCCTAACAGTGTATGTTTGTTCGCCATTTGCTCCGAGCACTGGGCATCCACTCTATGCAAACAGAAGGAACTTCGTGTGTGGTGCTAGGACATAGAGGGCTCTTAATATTTACTGGATAAAAAAATTGAACATTTCCAAATGAAACAAGAAAGCAGTAGCTGAAAAACTTTTGCAAATAAAAGTCTCTGCTTCCAGTTCTTATCCTAGTGCTGCTCACCCCGGCCAGGGTGGTGAAAGTTGCAGCTTTCATGCAAGGACAGGATTTTTGTCCACACCCGTTCCAGACGGCCCTCCAGGCTGCTGCTTCAGGGTCCTTAGGCGGCTCTAGACCACCCAGTCCTGAAGACCGAGGCATCAGAACCCCAGGACTGGTCCCGAGACAGCGAGAAGCAGGGGTCCCTGCCTCCTGGCCCCTCTGTCCTCTGTCCGCCTCTGATGCCTACCAGGTTGGGGTGCAGAGTGAGCTGGGTTCCTGCACCCTCACCCCGTGCCCCTGCTCTCGCTACAGTAAAAGGAAGGCCAGGATTAGAGAGCTGGAGCCGGAGAAGACCGGGTCCCTCAGCTCTGTCCTGCAGGGCTGTGCCTTCTCCACCAGGGGGCCGCCGGGGAGGGGGATTCCGAGCTGAGGGATTGTGAGGGGTCAGAGTTAAAGCGATGCCTGCTCTGTGCATATGTACTGGTGAGATCTCCATTTCATGAGACCTTTTCTGCTCAAGGGCCACCATGTCAACAGGATAATAACCTGGAAATTTTTTAGCAACCTGAAATGTGTTGGTTATTTTTTTATTGTATGCTTATGACACAGTGATCACGTCCAGTTTGATTCATGAGCACATTGCACCTTGGTCATTTTCACTTCCCCATCTCCCCAATCCACTGTCCCCTCTCCCTCCTGCCCTATCCCCTCCTGTCTCTGCAGTCTACTTCCCTTAGCTCTTATTTTGCTATTTAAGTAATTTATATGTCGGGTCTCTCGCAGTAGAGAAGCCATGCAGTATTGAACCTTCCGTGACTGACATTTGTCCCTTCACATAGTGGTCTCAGGCTCCCGGTGAGCAGACTGTGTCCTCCTTCATGGCTCAGACAGCTGAGTAACAGAAGCGGCCTCTGCCCAGCACTGGTAAGTGGGTAGAGCCCCGTGGGGTAGATACATAGCACAGTGTGGTTTTCAAAGAAACAAATAGTCAGAAGGACCTAGAAGCTCCTGTCACCCATGCATACGCCACGGAACTGTGAGTTCACGGTGCCCCGGACCCAGAAAACCCGAGTGCTCAGGTTGACCATCCGTGCTTTCCTATTCTAGTCGCAC
Organism: Hydrochoerus hydrochaeris; assembly: GCA_004027455.1. Classification (NCBI taxonomy): domain Eukaryota; kingdom Metazoa; phylum Chordata; class Mammalia; order Rodentia; family Hydrochaeridae; genus Hydrochoerus; species Hydrochoerus hydrochaeris. Next base: position 5,115 of record PVLA01011178.1, read on the forward strand.
CTTCAAAATGCAATTCAGAACAAATTCCAATTAAGGGGATAAGTCTGGAGCAGGAGGAATCGATGGAGGTTAATGGGGGAGGTAATTTGGGAGTGAAGCTTCTTTTCCACCATCTCTTAGTGAAGACTCAGCGCCCTAAATTAATCATCTACGGAAGAGCCTGGGGTTTGAGCCAAGTGCTTTGTGTGGACTTCAGGGCCAGCCCCGGTCACGGATGTGACTCCAGGTCCTGCTGTGCATAGCATTTAGCACAGGAGCTGGCCCAGCATGGTGACCCCAGGGCGCTGGTCCCCTCACCTTGGCCCACAAGCCATGCTGGGCGCCCAGAGAACATCGGGGCCACCGTGCTGGCCTCCTGGAAGATGTGAGCCGGGGCCTCTGCTCGCCCCACTCCCTGCACGTCCGGAGGACTGGCTTTGCGGGAGGAGTCCACAGTTCAGGCTAGAAGCGCACCTGAGGTCCGTGACAGTCGGCGAGGGAGAGCGTCGTGACGGTGATGTAGAGTCATGGTTAGTTGTCACCTCGGGTCCTCCACGCCGAGTGTCTTGGTCACTGCTTTAACGCTGGTCTACTTACTCATCCATTCTAATTAACCAGCCAACCCCAAAGCCAAAGGAGGTGTGAGCAGTGGGGCTGGGAGAACACAGATGATGAACCAGGAGACGTGCAGGAGGCGCTGGCAGGACGTGGCAGTGTCTTCCCAGGACTTTGCGTCCCCAACACCTGAGCTGGCTCTGTCACAAGGTTGCAGAGTATGGCCTCTCCCTCCCATGGGATGCGTGGCACATCCCTGTGTAACTCGTTCAGATCTTAGCCGCTGCAGTCCTCTGAGCTCTTAGGTCAGTCTGGTGGAGGGGAAAAGCACGGCTTGGTTCTAAGAGATTCATCCACAGAGTCAGGAAGGACTGGGGCGCAGACGCCAGCTCGGCGCTGTCTGACACCAAAGCTGAGCTGTTTGGGGTGAGGCAGGTGCACGTGTAGAAGCTGAGCAGGCAGCGGAACAAACAGCAATGCCCACAGGACATCTGACAGTGACCATCATTTACTGTCACCTCCAGGAGCAGGGACTGTGGCTCAGGACCTATCGGGATCAAGCGCAAACCAGCTCCCGATGGAGCCGCCACCCTCCTCGCACACGGCGGCTTCGGCTTTGGCTGCAGTTGGGTGCTTTGAGCACAGTAACAGTTCGGAATCGCCAGCTGATTCCGCCCGCAGGAACCCGCCCCAGTCAGCAAAGAACAGATAAGTTAGGCTTTGTTAAAGTTGGAAAGTTTTGAAAGTCAAAGAACATGCAAAGAAACTCTAATAGAAAAGTAGAAAATGCAAGCTAGAGAACGGGAGAAAATATTTGCAGGTCGTTACCTGCTGAGCACCTGGGGCTGAGCGTGTGTAATTATCACAGCTCCACAGCAAAAAGGCCGGAGACTCGGTTTAAGCAAAGGGACAAAGGGTGTGTGTAAACAGGTCTCCGAGGATGACACTCCAATGGCTCATCAGACAGGAAGAGGCGACAACCTAATAAGACACAGGAAGACACAAACCAGGCCACAGTGAGATGCCCCTCCCTGTTCCTAGGGTGACCAGGGTCAAAAGAAAGGAGCCACAACTGGGGGGACCCGGCGTGCTCACGCGTCGATGGCGAGATGCTCTGGAGAGCAGCCCCTGCCAATGCCAAGCAGACTTACCAGATGGCCCTGTGACTCCGCTCTCAGGAGGACGCCCGAGATAACTCCAAAAAGGAGCTGTGCTCAGGAAATACCTGTTTAAATGAAAAACACTTATTTCAGTGAAAGACACGTCGCGACTGTGCAGCTTCAAGTCCCCTCGCTTCGAGCACGTTGTCCTCAGTCGCTGCACTGTCCTGCCTTATGCGATGCCCTGAATCAATTCACAGTATCTACTCTCCTTGGTCATTGTGACCTCAGGGAAGACCGCGATGTCCCAGGAAGCCTGAGCTGGTGACAAGGCGGATGAGGACATGGCGTCATGGAGTTAGGAGCCTGCCTTCCCGCTGGATGCCACCTGGCAGCAAAACTCACCAAGCTTTTGTCACAACTCTTTAAGACACCAAAGAGGGCTCCAGAGCTACTCAAAGTGGCAGGAACAAGGGGATAAATGTGCCCAAAGCCAAGGGAAGTATCGAGAGACATAAATGGCAATGTGGCATTTACTGCAATAATTATTTCAAGATTTTGTCATATTTTTCAGTCACCTTTTGTTTATATCTTTACCAGAACTTGTGCATGAGTGCCCACGGTAACACCATTCATCAAAGCCAAAAAGCATCAACAACCCAAATGTCTATCAACCAATGAATGGATGAGCAAACGTGGCAGAGCCATAAAAAGGGCAGGCACCCAAAAGATGCCACCGCACTGACAGCCTAGCTAACGTGCTAAGGGAAGGCAGCGGGACACAGAAGCCCAAGCCCTGTACAATTTATCACCTGCGTGTCCACTCCTTCCCTTCCCGGCTCCTGCAGAATGGATATGTGCACAGTGGGGCAGAGATGCACATACAAACCACGCCTCGGTCCTTCAGCATCTTGGAACCTCTCCTGCGGTCCATCTGGGAGGCAGGCAGAGAGGCTCTGCCCACCTCAGTGTGTGCCACTGGACTGGCCCTGGGAGCCCAGCCTCACACCGACAGTATCTCTCCTTCCTCCACCCCCCAGGCTGCGTGTGACTCCAAATGCCAGCCCATAACTCACACCCGCTGTGTCTCCCAGCAAAGTGGCAGGTGCGGGGCTGACCTTAGACTCTGCACCGCTTTTGAGCACAGAAACCACCCGAGGAAATGTCATTCTGCCCTTGGGGACCAACAGGAGGGGCCTCTGGAGCCTGAATCTCTGGGAGCCCAGGGCTATATAATACTCCATCTCCCCGCCCGCCTGCAGGAAAGCTGTCTTCCAGGAAACCAACCCCTGACCTAAGAAGGTGGGGGACCCCTGGTCTAATGAGTGACCCCACCCGAGGACCCCTCCATGGTGGTGGAGACCTGGGTGACTCAGCAGCTTGATGAGACCCCACCTCAAAATGACAAGGGAGAGGACAGTGGAGGGCGTGTCTCACCCTGGAGGCCCTGGGTTCCATGCTAGTGCTGCAAAGAGAAGAAAGAAAACAAAGAAAAGAAAGAAAGACCCTCCTGGGGAGCCCCTTCCCTCCGCCCGTCCTCCCAGGCCCCTCTCACGCCCCACTGAACCAGGTAGGGCGTTCAGGCCTTGCGAGGCAGGCGGAGGCCGGGATAATGGCCCTGCCATCATCTGGAGCACTGTGGAGAAGGCACAGTGCATCTCATGATTCAGGCTTTCAGCAGCGATGGCCTCGCTCCGAGATGGAAATGGTGCCATTAACTCTCGGGGCCGCTCTGGGCGCCCCCACCTTTAAATAATAACGTCTGCACAGGACGGGGGGGAGACGCAGAGGCTCTCACAGCAGGGGCCCCTCTGTCAGGGGCCACGTAGCTATGCACCAGGCTTTCGGGGCGCCAGACTGCTAGCTCGTGTCAGTTTGCAAGTCAGGAAAATCCTCCCGGCTTCAATTCAGAACTCAGCAGCAGCAGCAGCAGCAGCGTGGCTCGGCTCCGGCGTCCCCGGGTGACACCTGTCCCCGCTCAGCCCGCAGGCTCTGGGCTTCCGAGGACTTCGAGTCCTGGGGTCTCAGTGTACCCGTCCTTAGCGGGCCTCTGGGCCCGGCCTCTAACGGTGCTCACGGACTTCCGTGCAGCCCACGGCGCCTCCTGGGAGGAATCTTAGCCCATTTCACAGACACAGCACACACGCGGCAGGGCTGAGGTCGCAGGGTGAGCCCCGAGCGGTTAGGGTTAGGGTTCACCCTCCTCTGTGTGACAAGAGCAGTTCTGTCCCCTCCCTGTGCCGCGGAGGGAGATGGAAGCGTGAGGACCAGGCCTCCCGCCCGTGACCACACAGCCAGTAACCCTAACCTGGGTCCAGGGTCAAGCCCTGGCTGCTCTGGATCAGCCTCAGACCGTGGTGGTTCGTGACAGACGAGCGCCAGTTGTTTGTTCTCCCTGCTGGTTGCTGGGGCCAGGAATTTGGGGACAGTTTGGCTGAGAGGTCATAGACCCTCCTGATTGTAAACAAACAGTGGTATTTGGGGTCAAAACACTGGGGCTGGGTGGGTGTCTCTTTTTTCTCTCTGTCTCTCTGTCTCTCTCTCTCTGTCTCTCTCTGTCTCTGTCTCTGTCTCTGTCTCTCGGTCTCTCTCAGCCTCTCTCTGTCTCTTTGTCTCTGTCTTTCTCTGTCTCCCTGTCTCTGTCTCCCTGTCTCTGTCTCTCTGTCTCCTTGTCTCTGTCTCTCTCTCCCCACCCCCTTCTCGGTCACAGCAGGCCCCTTCCCAGCGGTGTCTCCTGGGACGGTTTCTATGGCAGCTTAGGCCTCCACAGCAAGCATGTTCCAGACCAGTGTAGAAGCGGGGTGGCCTTCTGTGACTGAACCCCAGAAATCCCACGCCATCGCTCTGATGTTTTATGTCCCAGCCGCAGATGTCGCCCCATCCGCTTGAAGTAGCACTGAGGTGCGCTTTAGCCAAAGGAGTCCCCCAACCCCCCAACCCTACCCAGCCTCAGCGGGAGGTTACGTCCGTTACACCATCCAGGGCAGGAAGTTGAGGCCTCGTTTTAAGAGGAATGTGTGCTGTGAAAGTCGGCGTCCCACCATCTCTAGAAAACAGTTGGCCGCCTGTCCCGTGTTCAGCAGTGCAGGGTACCCCAGTGCCGACCGGAGCCCGGGAGGCTGAGGCAGTCCTGCTGGTGATGCCCCCCCGCCCCGCATGGAGAAGGATGCAGCTGAGATTTTAGGATCCAAAGAAGAAACGGACTTCCTTGCGGTTGTGTGCAGGGGTTTTACGGCTCCTCCTTTGCACAGGACCAAATCACCTCCCAACTTAGGCTTTTAGAGGAGAATTCAAGGGCAGAACTCCTCCGAGGTACTGTCTGTGTGCTTCGCTTCTTGGGTTGGCTGGTAGGAAAAGCTCCAGAAATGTTGGGGCGCAATGGGGTTGGGCAGATCTTTGCAAAATCTGTGGATCCCGCATATGATGGGGGGCTGCTTTGGGTTTCCACCTGGGGCCACATCCCAGGGCTGCCAACCCCCAGGCCAGCAGGCCCAAGTCAGCAAAGGCCTCAAGGGCTTTCTACATTTGAGACAGTGAGCCGCCTTTCTGTGCTGACCGGCGAGCGCAAAGCAAGCACACACTCCTAGACGTGTGTGTTTAAGGGGAAAAGGGCTCGCAGGACCCTAGGGATTTCTCTGCGGGTCACTGCGCTGCACTGGGGACAGCAAGTGACCGTGGGGCGGGAGCTCAAGGGTCACCCTGCCCACTCTGGCATAGCTCTAGCCCATTTGGTACTTGCAGGCAGTGACCCATTGGCTGTGGCAAGGACGTTGCTGTGGCCATCAGGGGTGTGGCTCTGTAACTCCAGCATCCCGGGTCACCTTGACAACGTGGCTTGCTCAGTGGAGCTCCTGGGGACTCTGTGTCCCATGACCACCCCGATGGGGAGGAAATGAGAATTCTCCTTCAGGGAAGAGGCACGGGGGGATGCAGCTGTCAGTGTGGATACATCCCCAGCTAAAGCCCCACCCCCCAAGTCCCGCACGGGCCGGATTTCTTCCTAAGACACTTTCCATGTGCTTCCATCGTTTTCATGAGTCACTTGCCAAATACAGCACACCTGCAGAAAGTGCACCTGTGTACCCGAAGGGCACAGCAATGCCGGTGTACACCAAGTGGACTCCTGGTGACCAGCGTCCAAGATCAGGAATGGTGGGGCTTCTGCGGGGAGCTGGCGGGGTCTGCGCACGGTGGTCCTGAGAGTGTGGGGATCCTTCTTCAAAATGAGGTGGGTGGGCCCTCCGGATTCTAGTCAAGGCTCAAAAAACATCTTGAAAAGACAGCAGCGCTTTGTTCTGTCTGTCAAACCAGGGCTAATCTGGAGCGATTTTTCTGGTGGTCTCTGTCGTTACCATTTGCTTCAGAGACGCAGCAGGAGAAGTACACAGAGGCCAAGTGCATGCCCCAGAAAGCTGAGACATGATCGGCCAAGGGCTGGAACCAAGGAGCCGGGAGCGAAGCCGCGCTGGCCAGGGCTGGGTCAGTGTTTCTCTGTTCCTTCTGGTGCGTGGCAGTGCAGGGTGGTCAGCGTCTTTGATTGTTATTATTTACTGGTTTTTGTTGATGGATCCCAAAAGTAACTTCCCATAAAACCTTGATGGATGCCCACATGGTAGCAGAGAAGCTTCGCACACTGGCCGTCAGCAGTGGCCTGGGCCTTGGTGACCAGTTTTGCCAAAAGAGACCATTTTCTGTGGCTTTGAAAAAAATAAATACAGGACACAAGTCACAAGGTGCCTGTCTCCTGGTCCTGTGCCCCCCAGCCCTGTGCTTTAGGGCTTTCCCGGCCGTTCTTTCTGATGCCCACCTCACCCCCTGCGCCCCATATCTGCGGTCGCCTGTCCTCCCAGAGGCCCCATGTGCATTCTCTGCATGGCCAGTGTTGAACGGTCCCCACCAAGCCAGGCGGCCAAAGGGGCGAAGCCAAAGTCCTCTGCTGCCCCCAGGTCCACCTGAGCAGGGGCAAAGGTGCTGGCAGGCGCGGAGGTGATGAGCGGAGGGCGCCTCGGCTGGGTGTCCCGTGCCCACAGCATCCTCACCTGGCACCAGTGCTGGCGCTGGTGAGCGCTTGCCACTGTCACTGCCCGCCCTGGAGAAGGGGTGGTGGGTACGAGCAGGTCGTATGAGCAGCCCAAGCCGCGGGTGTGTGGAGAGCAGGTTGTGCTGGGTTCTCTGCCCTCCACCCTGCAAAGCCGGCTTCCGGGGCCAGGCACAGCGCATCAACACACACTGACTGCCTGGGGGCGCCCTCGGGTCAACCACCCTGTCCGGTTTCCTCCTCCCCCTCCCTCTCCCCCTCCCCTCCTCTCCTCCTCCACTTCCTCCTCCTTCTCCTCCTCTTCCTCCTCCTGCTCCTCCTCCTCTTCCTCCTCCTCCTCCTGTTCCTCCTCGTGCCCTCTTCTTCCCTTCTCTCTTCTTCTAACTTTTGTTCTTTGGATGAATTTAAGTGTGGATTTCAATATCCCGCTCCTGATGCAGAATGTGAGCGACGACCTCGGTTCCTTTATGCTCCTCCTGGCAATGAGATGGGTGTCAGAATCAGCACCCAGGACCTGCGTCTCTTGAGTCCTCCGTCTCTCTCTGGCCCTTGCCTGTGGGTCACCACTGTCTTCCAGTGCTGGGAGGGGACCGCCACCTCCTCTTTCATCCTGGCCATTGGAGCCTTTTCCCTCAGATCTGTGTCCTCATGGTCCCAATATGGCTGCTTTAGCTCCATGCATCAAATACTCACTTCTATCCCTTCCTTGTGCCTTTTAAAGTCAGTGAAATTATTCCCAGGCATGCTGAGGTCCTGCATGCAAAGCCTCCCTTGTCTTTTTCCTTCCTCCAGCCATGCAGAGCTTTTGAATCTCAGCTGGAAATGGGACTACTCAGAATAAAGACAGTGCCTCCCTTCTAGCAGATATGAGATCAAAGGATATGTGCTGTTTTCAGGTCATATCCTCACAAAGTGTGAGGACATTCTGCTCATCCACTAGCTGAAATGCAGATGAGATGGCAGGTGCTGGAGCAGCCATCTTAGACCCAGGAATTTTAAGCTTAGTACATGACATTTTAGAGCAAGATTATTCTTTGTTGGCAGTGGGTGTTGTGCTTATCATAAAAATTTAGCAGCAACTTTAGCCTCTACTCACTCCATGACAGCGCCTCAATTGATCATCAGGAACTGGTTCCAGACTTTGTTGAATATTTTCCGAAAGAAACAATTTTCCCAAATCTCAAAGCTGGAAAGCTGTCTTTGAATGGGCTGTCTTTGTCCAAAGAGGCAGAAGAAGCGTGTGTGGTGTTCAAGTGGGTGCTCCTACACGTCTTTATTACAGCAGCATAGACACCGTGTCCTGATGAGCATGCCCAGCCATTCCCGAGCATTTTCTTCTGGTGGCGCAGAGAGGACAGTGTACTCAGCACCAGAGAGAAACTCAGCTCTGACCTGGGTGGGAAGGGAACTGGGCTGACTCGGACTGCAGTGAGAGCCCATCTAGGTTCCTCTGGCTCAGTGCAAATGCACGGTCCATCTGGGGAAAGGCAGAAGCCCCGAGCCATGCCCGCAAGCGGGGCCTGGCACACAGGGGCGTTTTGCCTGTGGCTTCTTAAACTCTTGCAAATGTTTACAATATTAGCATTTCATTCCTCAAAGCCCCACAGTGATGGCTCGTTGTTTTATGAGGTCACGGGGAACTGCCGCTGCGAGGCCAGGGAGGTGCAGACCGCCATGGGAAGGCGCTGGCCTGGCATGTGGCTTGGCATCCGGGGAGGCTCCGAGCTCGGGATGGTGCATACGCTCCGCACCCAAGGCTTTGGGGGTCGGGGTCCTGCTTGGGATGTGCCCATGGTGTCTACATCTGCTCTCAGCAAAGCCGGCCTCGTGTGTGTGTGTGTGTGTGTGTGTGTGTGTGCGTCCTCCTCCAGGACGCCCTCCTGGCTTGCCGTCCTCTCCATCAGCTCCACCAGCTCCCCTGTGTGGCTCGCCCTCCGCCTGCCTCGGATGGACATCGCTTGGCGTGTGACTGTGTTTTGTTCCTGGTGGCTCGCAGGCTCAGTGGGTGGAGCTGTCCCCACCCCGCCTCCTGCGTACCATCACCTTCTCTAGGGCTGGGAAGAGCCTGCCCTTGCCGCCCTGCATGGAGACAGCTTGTTTCTAGCCTCCTTGGTGGACAGGGCGGGCAGAGCAGGTTAAAAGGCAGCTGGCCGAGCGAGGGCCGATGCAGGAGTGAGTGCGGGCCGGCTGTGCTCTCACATGGATAAACACCGCGCTAAAGGAAATAAACCGTCCCAGAGGAGAAACCGCCTGAGCCCGCTGACAAAAGGCCCCTGAGTGGTCACAGCCGCACAGAGCGGATGGGAGTGCGCGCTGCTCGGGGCTGCAGGGAGAGGAGACCTGGGAGTCAGCGCTGGGTGGTGGCAGCTTCAGTCTGATAAAATGGAAAAGCTCTGGAGGGGGCGGGGTGAAGGCCACACCCAGGAGACTGAACTTAACGTCCCTGAACTGCAGGCTTAAAATGCCTCTGGCCTGGCATGTAGCTTGGGGGTACAGCACCTGCCCGGCCTGGGGGAGCCCCTGGGCTCAATTCCGGGCACCATGCAAAAGTTGGGTTTTTATTCAGATGCTAACTTTTTAAAAAAATTTTATTTTAAAGTGAAAAAAATTTTCAAAACAAAATAATAGGAGAAAGCAATGGTTAATACATCGCATATTGTTATGTTCAAAGTAGTTTACCCAGAGCGCAAGACATAGATAAGAAAAATTTTCCAGACAGAATTAACACAAACCTTTCTTGTCAGTGGCCTAAGAGAAACAGTAGTATGACTGTCGTAACTATCTTGTATATATATATATTTTTTCCTTTCCCTTCCTTCTTTTCTCCTTTCCCCTATCCAAGTCTCTCTTTCGTTCTGAACAGTTTCTCCCCTTTGCACAGTATCTGTTACGCATTTGGGAGACCACACGAGGCTGGCAGGGAGTCTGGCCCATTTCACATACGTGATGCATATCCCAGCACACGTGCACAGAGGAGGTGGATTCACCCTCCCAGTCTTGATACAGTACTGGACTCAAGCAGGGCTGGCTTCGGGGTCGAGTGGGATCCCAAGGTGGCCTTCCTCTCCACTGCTTCCGAAATTCACACAAGACAGAGCAGCTGCCACCAGAAGTCTCAGCACCCAGCCTGTGGCTTACGGATCCTGGAAAGGAGCTACGCACCTCAGTTTCTGGCCAGAAGCCTTGCTAAAGAGTAAAGTCACAGAGCAGCCACGCTGGCACCCTGGTGCACTCCTGAGCTGCCAGCCTGTGCTTGGGACAGGCACGAGCCCAGCTGCATGGAGTGGCCCAGAGCGGGACCCTGGTGGAGAGCAGGGCTTTGTCATCCAAAGGGAGGGATTTCCCACATGTGAGGCAATGTTGTCCTGCTGGGGACATTTCCGGAAAAGCTGGGCAATGCATGGAGCACAAGCCTGGTCCCTTTGTGACCTCACAGCACTGGGTGTCACTGGGACACACGCAGTGGCCAGAACATTCTCCCAGGACACGTGGCTTTCATCTGAGCTGCAGGAGCCTTGAGTGCCGCCCGCTGCCCTCTGCCCACTCACTGTCCACTGCCTGCTGCCCGCTGCCTGATGCAGCTCGCACATGTGCTGTCCTCCGCGCCTCTGGAGATCCTCGCTCTCGGTCCCCTTCCCTCCACCAAGAACAGAACTCAGACCCCACCAGCAAACTGCAGGGTCAAATTCACTGCAGAGGTCTGCAAGCGGTGATCTGTGCATTGGAAGACGACCGGCCACGCGTGATGCACGGCGCTCGGCGGCTGCGGACACGTGTGTGGGGGGTATCTCCCCTAATGGGCTGGGGCACCAGGGTTCTTCCTCTTGTTCTCCTTCTTTCTCACAGAAAGGGCATGTGTTGCAACCACAGGGGCCCCACAGGTATTCTGTCAGTGCTCTATAAATACATGGGCTGCTGGGGCAAATGCCAGCTGTCCACTCACCGAGCCAAAAAATACTGCTTGTCAGGGCACCAGGGAAGCATATTTATCCTGCTCTGCCCATAGAGCTCTGCAAATCAGGGACCGCCCTTCCTTGAGGGGCAGGCTGCCCAACCGCCCTTGCCAGGAGTGGTCACAGTCGTGGCCCGATCTGGCGGCAGCCACTGGGGAGTTGGCCAGGCCCACCATGCAGGAGTTCCTTCTCGCCCAGCAATGAGGCAAGGCCTGATGCCAGGCCAAGAGGCCCTGACCTCGGGGAAGCAAAGCCCTCCTCAGGGCGCAGAGGGCCAGCTGGTCCTTTGGCAATCTGTTCCCACGCTTCTCTGGACCCTGAGTCGTACAGCAAAGTCCACCCGGTGAGGCTGGAGCACGGGGCCCTTGGTGAGAAACACTGTTCCACCGTGCATTCTCCTCTCTCCTTTATTTCCCCCCTTTCCAGCCAGAGCTGCATCCCCAGCCCTGTGTTTAGTTTGTATTTTGATACAGAGTCTTGCTAAGCTGCTAAATTGCCAAATTGCCTAGGTTAGGCTCGAACTTGCGATCCTCCAGCATCTGCCTCTCAGAGTGCCAGAACTGTGGGTATATGCCACCGTGCACTGCTTAAAGCAGTCCCATGCCCATGACCCGACTTCCCGGCAAGCTGGGAGAGGGTCACAGTCCGGCACCGGCTCTGGGACGCCTCCGCCGCAGCTGAGAAAGGCAGGAGGCACCGTTCCTGCAGGGCTCAGAAGGCAGCGGCAGAGCCGGCCGAGGGCTGCAGTGCTCATCAGCACGGTGAAGGGAAGAAGCGCTCCTGGGGCGCCAGGGATCCAGCATGGATCCAGGGATCCAGAGATCCATCCGGATGCCGCGCTGCGCCAGCTGGGAGCAGGTTGTGAGGACCTGTGCTCGGGGTGACTCAGAAGGCATCTGCACGGCCTTGCAGGAGAGAGCGCGCAGGGAGACTTGCAGGGCTCCCTCATGGCCGTGGTCCAGCAGGTCGGCCTCATCAATATTGATGTTCCCTCCGCTGCCACGAGCCAGCCTCCTCCGGCCCAAGCCATCTCCCCGGGCAGTGCACAGGCCAGGAGGAAGTTACTCAGGGCCGCGTTAGAGCAAGCTGCACGGGCTCTGCCCTGTTTGCTGTTTCTTATTAATGCATTCTGGGCATTAGTGCGGCTTGGACTAAGGGCCGTCTCAGCATCCATCAAGTCAGCAGTGGTGTGCACACAGGTGCACGCACATGTGAAGCCATCAGAGGAGAGAAGCACAGGACCTGGAGAGCGTCTCCTGGCTCAGGGACGGTTATGTGATTGCTGGGTCTCCCAGGACTTCAGTTCCTGGGCCAATGGGTGCATCACTCTGCACGCTGGTCCTTCCAGGGCTGACCATCTTCTCTCAGCCACTCCAAATGGGACCCAAGCACTGTCCCTTCCCCCTAGGCAGCGCTCCCCAGTCTGACAGGAACAGTTTGCAGGGGACCGTGGAACAGTTTGCAGGGGACCGTGGTGGCGCAGGATGACTCGGTCTGTGCTAAGCGTCTGCAGAGCCCACGCTGCCGTAGGAAGGTCGAGCTCACCTCAGCGTGGTGCTGGGTCTGAGCCAGCTGGAAAGAGACACTGAGGACCAAAGAACAAACCCAGCTCAAGACCAAGAGCAGACAAGTCCAGACCATGGATATTCTGCCAGACAGATGATTTCGTATTTCAAAATCTTAGTGAGAAGCCATCAGAAAATGAAAAACACTGAGGGTCCAATCCCCAGCCCACCTGAAGTCAATTCTATTAAAAGGGGGAGATGTTTTAACAGCAAAAATAGCAGTGAGCCTCTAACAACCAAATGCTACGTGGGACCATTACCTGGATTCTGAAGAGCTCGTACCAATTTTGCAAACATTACCTTTGCAATACTTAGGGAGATTCTCACGGTAGGAGACTGGTAATTCTGTTGGGTGTGATAGTGGCAGAATGAGTTTATCTCGGAAACTGCTCCCACGGCCCTGAGTTCTGGTACTTGTCTGGCTCCACTGGAGTGAGCAGGGAAGGGTGGCACACGGCCCTGGGTTTGGAGGTCAGGTGCCAGGCATGTGGTGTGGAAGACAGAAGGGCAGGAAATGGGTGTGAGGGTCTGGGGTGTGCAGACGAGAACATTCTGTGCGGCCTGCAGGCAGACTGATGGTGATTTGCAGAGAACACAGCGGTAACCCCAGGCTTGATGCTGGGTTCATTTTTCTGTGCCAGTTGCCCCTGTAACAACATCCCAGAGAGCCCTTGATGGGGACGTCCCAGGAAACGCTCTGGGGAAAGCCCTGACTGGCTGCCCCTGCCGGCTGCTGGAGTGTGGACACCCACACCGTCGCCAAGATCAGCTACCAAAACAGTATCCAAACACAGAGCTGGGAGGAGGCGGCCAGAACCCCCCTCCTACAGCACTGTCTGCACACACAGAGACATGGGAGGCTCAGGAGCCTGGATAATAGTACAGTGGGATAAAATAACGGAAACGATGCATGCTGTGCATTGGATACATGCATGCCAGTCTCTTTCCTTGCCCACTTACGATAGCATAATCTATATGTTTTTTATATAGATTATGCCATCGTAAGTGGGTATGACTTATATTAGACTAGTTGCTGCGTTTAACTAGCTTGCAAAATTCCTAAAGCCCTGACGTCCCACACCCACTGAGCTACATGGATCTGCCTGAAGTGTCCAAGGAAAGAGACTGGCAGGGTCGGGAAGCAGAGGAGACCGCAGTGCAAACCCAGGAGCACGCAGCCCTGGCATCTGTCTTGTGTGTGAGCCTCCTCTTGTGTGTGCCAAGATCTGAGTCGAGGATGGGGCACACTGCTGGGGACCAGAAGCAGGAACATAACTAAGGGAACCCGAAGGCACAACAGCGCTCCGGAAGCCCGGCTGCCCCTCCACTCCAGCCTGAGAGCTGATGGGTGCTTTCGGTGAGGTTGTCGTGAGCACCCGAGATCAGGACAGACTTGAGGCGGCAGCAGGCAGTAGCCAAACGGGGTCATTGTCAGATAAGCAAACGGAAGACGAAACAGATGCCGCAGTGGGAAAGTCTGGCTGAGTGCAGCTGTCTCCACAACTTCCGTGGAAGCAGTGCGGTTGGTCCCTCCCTGCATGCACACCCATGCACATGCATGCACACCCATGCACACGCATGCACACAACAGGTTCACACACAGAACTTCTAAGAAAACACAGCTGCAATCCTAAAACCTTTCTCATGATCTTGCAATCAGTCTGTGCCCCCTTACTTCCTGGGGTCTCTTTGCCCATCAAGGGGGCCAGGAAATCTCCCCCCAGGTGATGTGGTAAAGAGAAAAAGGTAGCTCCGTGCGCAGGATTCCAGGCCCTGGCCTGGAAAAGGACACTGAGCCCAGGCTGCGTGGCAGGGCCCAGCTCAGGAAGTCGCTGGTGGAGCAGGGGGACCAAGTAAAAGAGGTCCTGGGGAGAGAAGGGGAGATGGGAACCTGCCCTCCCTCCTTGCACTGCAGCACCCCTGCCCGTGGGCCACTTTGCTCTGTGCTTTGAAGGACTGTGTAGAAGGAAACTGCTCCAGATCACACGCACGTAGTTCTTGCAGTGCGCTGTGCATGCTGGCAGCCCAAAATGCCATTTTATGAGATCTGTGAACAATTTTTTCTTATTATACTGTCACATTTATTCCAATGTGCATTTGGAGGAGAAAGGTGCATTTTTCATTATTGCATCTATAATCACATAATTCCTTTTTGGAACAATTTCTCTGCAGTAAGCAGAGCGGTATAACTTAAAGGCGAGTGTGCAGGCAGCCCACCGGGCAGGGCGGAGGTTCAGTGGCTAAGCTCGGGGGACCCGCGTGGACATTGTGGGCATATCTGGCCTCCGGTAGGCTCCCTCAGCTGCCAAGACCCACGGCGGCCAGGGCCACGAGCACAGCAACGCCTCTGCCGTCCTGCTAACTTGTGCACCCTGACCTGCAGGGAGAGATGCAAGCGGCTTCCTCCCGGCACAGCCCTGCACAGCCCTTACTGCTCGGCTGCAGATGCCCACCAAGGGGAGCTCAGTGGGTTTTCCTGATGCGGCTCCCAGCACCCAGCTGGTGGAGGGCCCTGGGCCGGCAGGCTGGGCACCACAGATGCAGATCCGTGTGTTCTGCTTTGTGCGGAGTTTGCTTGCTGGCAGCTGCTCCAGGGCCCAGCAGGGCTCTTTTCCTTTAACCTTGGCCACTGTATCCATGCACCAGCAGGGCTGTAACAATGCAGCCCAGCCTGGGTGGCCTCCACACACTGGGAATGGACTGTCTCTGTCCTGGGATGGGAAGTGACATCAAATTACTGGCAGGGCCTCCTCCTGGAGCCTACAGAAAGAGGCCGCCCCAGACTCTTGTTCTTGGCTTGCGCATGGTGATTCACCCTTCTGGATCCTGATGTCCTCCAAGACCCGAGCATCACCCCTGTTTGTCTGTGCCCAGATGCCACATGTGACTCACTCTTGGTCACACGGGTTTGTTCAAGTTGGACTTCTGGTCTGTCTGTCCAGCAGTAGCAACACTCAGCAGACTTCGTTCAGACTCTGCTGTTTGGGGAGGGGGATGTTCAGCAACCCAGGTATTGCTGTAATTGTTCTTCTATTTGCAGCACAGATGCCAAAATCAAAAACTGATTAAAGTCAGGATTAAGAGCTGATTCATGCTGACTCTCCCCTTGGCTTTCTCTGCATTTAGATCTGGTTCCTTCCCCAGCTCCACCCTGCTTCCCTAAAGCTCCTCACAAAACACCCGCTGCCATCATAGTGACTTGGGAAACCTCGGCTTCCCCTAGCAGCCTTTGCCAGAACCTTCTCTGGTCAAGTTCCTGCATCCTTCCGGGTCCTCCGTCAGGCTGGCCAGGCCCATCTCCAAGGAGCTTCCCACGTAGGAAGTAAACGTGTGGAGGGCACATGCGTGGAAGCACCGAAGCTGTAACTGGGCTGGGTAGAATATCTGGGGTTGGAAATCATCCCTGCTTAGCATACAGAAAACAGTTTTTCCTTATTAATTTGATGTTTTATTAATACATGTTTGCGGTACATCTGATTACGTTCAGTGTGGAGAGTTTGCACGTGTGCACAACCCCTCCTAACTCCTTTCACACCTTCCCCGCTCTGACATCTGCCATCTCTTGGTCACCTTCCCATTTGCAAAAGGCCTGTTGCCCTATTTCCTGTTATTGGTCATGTATTTTGCTCTCTTGTTTATTTATGCTCTGAGTTTCTCATGTAAGAGAAGCTATGTGCTATTTAAGACACTGTGTCTAACCGTTTCATTTAACACGGTCTCAAGGTGCGAGCATTTTCCTGCAGATCACTTGGGTTTATCTTTCTTTATGGCAGAGTAGCTCTCTGTTCCAATTTTTCCTTCTTTTCTCATCTTTTTCTTTTCCCTTCCTTCCTCCCATACCCCGGTTCTCCTCCCCATTTGAACAGTTCCTTCTTATTTCACAATATCTATTATATATTTGGTCCTCATACTTTCGATTTCTCCTACCAGAGAAGTACTACAGTATTTACACATGTCAACTTATTTCACTTAGGGGTTTGGTCTCAAGGTGCATCCAGTTAGCTAGAAACACTTCAAGCTTATCCTTCTGCTTAGTAGCCTAGCATATATTAAAAAAAAAAAAAGCTACATCTTTATCCAGTCATAAGTTGATGAGCAGTTGGGTTGTTTCCAAGATTTAGCTATTACAAATTGTGTCGCTATAAACTGAGGTGTGCATGTATCATTGTGTGAGGGTGTTTTTAATTCTTTCAGGAAAATACCAACAAGGGGAATAACTGGATCAAATGAAACGTCTAGTCCGAGTTTTTTGAGGAATCTCCACACTGATTTCCCCAGTGGCTGCACCAGTCTGCACTCCCACCAACAGCGGAGAAGGCTCCTTTTCCCCACAGCCCCTCCAGCATTTGTTACTGGTTGATTTCTTGATAATACCTATTCTCTCTGAATGATTGGATTCATAGATTTTCAGCATTGTTTTAATTTGTACCTCTTGGATGACCATGATGTTGATTTTTTTTTTGTATATTTAGTAGCAGTTTCTACTTTTTTATCTAAGAAGTATCTATTCATTTCAGATGCCCAATTATGGGTTGGGTCTTTAAATTGGGGAAGAGTCTGATTTTTTCCAGTTCTGTATATATTCTAGATAGTGGTCCTTTGTCTAAAGAACAGCTGACAAAAAAAGTGTTTTCCCACACTGTATTGTGTGTGTGTGTGTGTGTGGTACCAGGTATCAAACTCATGACCTTGCACTTACCAGGAAAGTGCTTGAACCACTGAGCTAAATCCCTGGCAGCCCACACTCTATGGTATCTCTTCACTCTGTTTCTCTTACTATACAAAGGCTTTTTAATAAGATGAAATCCCAGTTGTTAATTCTTTGTGATATTTCCTGTGTGGCTGGGATTTTGTTCATCAAGTCTTTATCTACATAAATGTCTTTGAGAGTTTGTAGAGGATGTTTTAGATCTAAATAGCTTTCACTTCTAGACCCCAAAGTCTCACATCCATCTCACAGGGCAAAATGCTGAATCAGTCTCCAAGAATCAGGAAAATCTTCATGATTGCAGCAGTACTCAAAAGTCCAAGTCCAAAGTCTCCTCTAAGACTTAAGATGAATCTCAGCTTTGAGTTCTTATAAAAATGAGAAGAAAGTTGCATACTTTCAACATACATAGAGGGAGAAAAGTACATGGGAATCCACGGAAAGAGTACATGGGAGTACATGGGAGGAGTACAAAGCTAGAGGAGAAAGACCACACCAAAACAAAATCAAAACTCAACCGGACAGTTGTTAAATCCTGAAGCTCCATATCAGCCACCCAAGACACACAGTTAACATGTGAGCGCCAAAGCGGTTGGGCAGCCCCACTGCTGCGGCCTTTCCAGTTTCTGCCCACATGGACGCTGTCTTAGGCTGACTCTGCTCACTGCCTGTGGTTTTCCTGGACAAAAACTCCACATTCCTGGCATCTAGAACTATACTGTCCTCTCTAAGACTTTCTCTAAGGTCTCTGACCCTGCCATACACTGCCTGACCTCACAGGCCTTCTTTTGAAATCTGGGTGGAAGCCCTCATGCCCTGCAATGCTTGTATTCTGCATGGCTACAAAACCAGCAACACCAAAGTCTGCCACCAGCTTGACAGAAGCCAGGCCCCCTTGGGCCATGGCTGTGGTGACTTCTGAGTGCCTTAGCATAATGAAACAAATCCTGGGTCAACAACTATCTAGGCTGGCCTGTGCAAGTAGGACACCCAGCACTCCTTCCTTAAAGCAAAATCTTTAAAAGAGGGCCAATGCTTGTATCTGGATATCTGCCTCACCAAAGCATTGGACACTCCCAGGAGGGAAGTGATTGGATTATGAGTGTGTGATGCTGGATTAGTTCACCAATGAGCTATGTGTGATGTTGGGAAGCAAAGCCTGATGGGAAAAGGAACGGATGTAACCTGCAATGGTATACATTCCTCCACCACTCTGATCATGGCCTGTTTCTCCTCTGCCATATTCCTCTGCCCTAGTGCTCTGCCTTGGAGCCAGCTGACTATAGACTGAAACCTCTACAAACTGTGAGCTACGATATATTTTTCCTTCTTTAATTTGTGGGTGTCAGGTGTTTTGTCCTAGCAACAAGTAACTATGACAAGGAGTTCTCACTTTTACAGCATTGAGCCCACAATGAATAGAGCCTGGCCAATTCCTGAGATGCCTTCAGAGCTTCTTCCTGATTTCCTTGGTACCAGGTATCAAACTCATTGCCCAGGTGCAAAATACTTGTCTTTTTAATAGCAAGTATGTCTTCAACATTCAAGCCTTCCCTAACCTCAGCTTTATGGGAGATTTATTTCTGGTGAAACAGCAATATTTCAAATCCTTCTCTGCTTTTTGTTCCCAATTCTTATTCTAAATCTGGATAAATGCAGCCAGCCTAAATGCTTACTGCATTGAAATTTCCTCCACCAGATAAACTAGTCATCTGTCACCTTCAACTCAGCCTCACACAGTCTCAGACCATGCACAAAGTGTAGGCATGTTCTTTAGCAGATGGTAACACACATGGCCTCTAGTCCAATTCCTACTACTGTCCTCACTGCTATCTGAACCTCCTGAGCCTGGCCACTACTGTCCACATTTCTATTATCATTCTGATCTTTTGAGATTTGAGCTGCACTGTCCATTAAGATCATCTTACAGATTTCTAGGGCTTCTCTATTCAGTTTCTATAACCTTTTCTATGCTCCTTCTGCAGCCCAATTTCAAAGGTTTGCTAACCACATTGTCAGGTACAATCATAGCAGTGACCCCATAAGTGGTTTCTATATTAGTCAGTTTTCTGTTACTGTGACTAAACATCTGAGGAAATAAACTTGAAGGTAAAAGACTTATTTTGCCTCCTGGCTTCAGATGTTTCAGGCCGTGGTCACTAGGCTCCATTATTTCTCAGCTTGTGCGAGGCAGACTCATAGCAAGAGCACATGGTGAACTGTCCCCTGGGCTCCTAGCTAGTGATACTGTTGGGAGATGGTGGAACCTTTAAGAGATGAGATCTGGGGGCTGGGAATTTAGCTCAGCGGCATAGGTGCCTGCCATGCAAGCACGCGGTCGTGAGTTCAATCCCAGGTACTGATTTAAAAAAAAAAATGAGAGATGAGATTTAGTTAGAGGACATAGGTCACGGGGGTCACGACTTTGAAGGCTATGCGGGGGCCCCTGCTCCTTCCTCTGCCCCTCTTTGTTTCCTGGCCACTCTGAAGTATCAGCTTCCTCTGCCACACCTTCCGCCACACAACCAAGTGACCGTGCCTGCAGCCAGGGGCCAAAATAAATCTGTCCCCTCTTAAATTGATTTTCTCAGGTATTTTGTCACCATGACAGAAAGCTGACAGAAGGTCCAGCCTAAAGGGTAAAGACCGAGGAATTCGCATGTTAAGTCCGCTTATGTCAGGGGTCCCTATGTTTTCAGTTCTGTACCCCATTCTCAACTCTTCCTGGTAGCTCCAGGTGGAACCTAAGTCCCAGCTTAGGGACTGTCGCTATCACTGTTGCTAAAAAGGGTTGTCGCTCTTTTGTGTAGAGAAAGGAACAATGTTCTCATCTGCCTGCTGCACAGACAGACCTAGCTCTGATCCTCTTCACCTCAGTACTCATCCCCTCCCTCTCTTAGACTCACCCAGCACCCCAATTCCAGAGGACTCGGTGTACAAACCATCTTCCTTCCTAGCTTTTCTGGCTGACAGCATATGAGACAGTGCTCTGTGGATTCATGTTCCATCATGGCACCTGCTTTCCGGTGGCCCAGATCTGTTGCTGCTGCAGCGCTGATGTCTTGCTCCCGTGAGGAGGACTCAGGCAGAGAGGATCCATTCATGTTCCACCCGCCGTGCCCCTCCCTAGCTTACTGATGCGCAAACTCAGGTCCAGAGGAGCCAAGCGTGAGGGAGCAGTGGGTCCAAGAGGGGCTCTGCACCTTCTGCTGATGTCCTTGACCTGACCGACCTTGGGGGACCGTGATGCAGAGCAGGCTGGCATTGCACTGTGGCAGCAGCCTGTGTGTGTGTAAGGAGTGGCTGAAGGTGTAACCCAGCCCAGGCTTCTCACCCCAGCACCGCCAACACCTCAGACTGGGCATCCCATTGTGTGGGGTGTTCCTGGTCATGCAGCTATTTAGCTCATTCCAGACCTGCATCCACTAGAGCTCTGCACTTCACTGCCTACCAGATGTGACAGCCAAAAATGTCTCCAGACATGGCCAAAGGTCCCTGCGGGACATTGACGTCCCAGCTGAGGACAGTGAACCAGGCACCCAACAACACTACCCCTTTGTCTCAGGAAGGCCCCTTCCCTCACCCTGGAACTCAACAACAAGGTGCTGATCCCTGGCCCTGGGCAGGTCTGGCTCCCCCTGCAGCCCACAGCCCCCAGATCACCCACGTACCGTGCGCTAGACCTGGCCAGGACTGCGGGGTGGAACTGGCACCCTTAGAGAGGGCCCATCTCATGTCATGTCTCCCACCATCTCCCCACAGGGCCAAGGTGAAGAAGGGGGTGAACGTCCTGAGTGCTCGGACCAGTGAGCCACGGCAGTGGGATGTGAAGCAGGAGGTGGGCACTGGCGGGAAGCACGCCACAACCACGGTGACCTGCCAGCGCCTGGGCCCGGGAGCCCGCAACAGGTAAGCAGCCCCCAACACTCCCTCAGGCAGCAGCACGCGTCCTGGTCCTGTGCCCGACTCTGCTCAGAGGCCCAGCTCAGCCTTGCCTTTCCTGCTGCTGGCAGAGCTATGAGTCAGGAGAGCCCCCTGGGGGTGTCCAGAGAAACTGCAGGGCCCTCCCCACTGAGCAGCCCTCAGCTCTGTGCAGGTTTCTCCAGCCTGCGGCCCAGATCTGGCATTGGTTAGAGTGATGTCACCCCACAGTGCCTGGGCTGATGCCCCTGTCCCCCAACTCTTCCTCTCACAGCTTTTCCCCTCTGGAGGGTCAAGGACACTTTCTCAGAAGCTGCTGATTGCTATACAAAGGGTCAGTTCCGTTTCTTCTGAGAAGCAATTTAAAGACAGGTGCTGACAACAGCTAGTGATAATAGATATGGGTTGCTGGTGTGAAGTTCTCCCTGGACTCGGTGGATTATCCTTTAAAGCCCTCGTGCCCAGGCTGTACCAGCACACGGGTCTGGAAATCTCAGTTACCGTGAGAAAAAGGGAAACGCAGGCCGGCGACCCTCTCCCCGAGGGCCCTGTGCTGGTAACAGGCTGGCTGCTCCCCTCTGGTGCCCCGCACACGGCTAACCTCCGTGTGTGCTGGGGTGGAGCAGGTTAGGGTACAAATGTGGAATTACAATAGACATACAGATTTTAAAACTCTGTTATTTTCATATTTTCACTTCTATTAGAATCATTTTCTCTTGCCTATCAGTACTGCTTAAAAACAATTTGAACGGGCTGCAACAGTCCACCCCATGCAGCTGACATAACGGGAACACCTGGCAGCTTTGAACACTGAAGTTGCTCCTGTGTTTTATGACACGGGGCATGACACTGCCTTCTAGGGAAATCTTTCTTCACTTTGAAAAAGAAAATGAAATTGCTCCTTCTTCATAACAAATACTACATCTCATTCTATTGCAATGACAGAAGGATTTTCTTTTCTCGTTACTGCAAATCAGCCTGGAAATGGTACTGGACATGGAACCTTCTGGCCAGGTGGTCACAGAAATGATAGCCAAGCCAGGAAGGGCAGGCAGACTCCAACAGAGCACTGTGGGGAGGGGTGACCTCTGGGAGAGGGGGCACAGTGTGATAGAAACCACAGCCTGACTCTAAACATAGAGAGGGCCACCTTCCCACAGGCTGGGGGGCTGGGGGAGGGTCCAGCCGCTCCTGATCTCAGAGTGGCTGCAGTGAAGTCCTTGGTACCCGAGGTGGGGACAACTGGTTGCCTGGAGACCTCTGCTCCTGGATGACGAGGGGAGGGGCCGCTCCGTTCCTGCCACGGGATAATTGCTCCGTTAGGGGGATGATGTCATCATGGGGTGATCTGTGTGCAGGGCTCTACCCTTCCTGGAATCCAAGACGGCTGCGGGTGTAGGGCAAGGACTGGAGACAAGGGGCACGGGTCCGCGGGGTCTGTAGTGAGACATCACGGGAGCCGCCGGACCGCTCTGCCGTCCTGGACGTAACCCAGCTCCTCTGACCTTGCTGACCTCGGGTTTGGACAGAGAAGAGCAGGTTTGGGCTCGAGGGCTCGGGCGCGCTCCCGTCCTTCCCAAAACACCTCACTAGCGGCCAGGCGGGGGCTCGGACCTCGGCAACCTTCACCTTCTGTCCTCAGTTTCCCCTGAGTGTCTCAGAGACCTCGCCAAGGGCTGCGTGTCCCTTTTCAGTTGGGACACTGATGGTGGCCTCACACGAGGAGAGGCTGGAAGACCCCAGGCCAGCCTCAGATATTTCCAGCGCATACGTTCAGAGTGTCGTTCTGTTTCCCAAATGGAATAAAGCCTGTTCACTCCGTACATGAGCCTGAGTAAGATCACTTAGTGAGGAGGGAAAAATAATTCGCAAGCTGCAGGACACAGCGTCCCCTTGTTATAGAAACTGGCTCTGGATTTAGCATCCTTGCTGTCACTGAGAAATCTTCAAATTGCGAATAGCTTAATAAAACATACACCCACAGGAACTGACGAGGGTGTCCCTCCCCAGCTGTTGACTTTCGCAAGTTAAGTGAAATTCAAGATGCGTTAAAGTCAGGAAGCCTGGTTTTGTTTTGTTTTTTTTCCTAGTGTCTATGTTTCTTTTCCACTTTTCATGAACAGGTACGAACTTCACAGATCCACGGGGTGTGTGTGACACCTCAGTGTTGTGCTTTGGATCTGGGTGTCCCTCCAGAGCCTCATGCATTTGGGGGGTGCTTGGATCGTAAGGACGCTACAGTGAACGTGCAGAACCAGCTGTCAGGAGACGGGGGTGGAGGTGTCCTGTCCTGGGGCAGTATTGTTCCCGAGTCCTGCCTCCTCAGTCTGCTTCCTGACCACCTTGAGGCGGGCAGCCTTCCTCCGCCAGGCCCTTTACCAGCTATTTCTGTCCTGGAGCAGTCTTGTTCCCGAGTCCTGCCTCCTCAGTCTGCTTCCTGACCACCTTGAGGCGGGCAGCCTTCCTCCACCAGGCCCTTTACCAGCCATTTTTGTCCTGGAGCCGGCTGATTCTCTAAACATCATGAGCCCAAATGAGCCTGTCCCCCTTTCAGGTGTGGGTGTCGGGTATTTTGTCCCACCAGAGAAAGTAACTCAGTCCGCCAGACTCCTTGAGGGAGTCACCAGGAAAAGCACCTGGCGTCCCGGACAACTTCTGATCTCAGCGCCACCTGTCACCATCGTGACGGGGATATTTGGTACATCTGGGGTGCCATCAGGGCAGGAGGTGGTCATGAGGCCTCTGCCGGGTAAAAACTTGGCCAAAAAGAAACCCACGCTCGTTCCCTTCCTATGTATAGCCTGGAGGCTACGTTCAGCCCCCGGCATGGAACATGCATAAAGTCTAATTAACCCGCGCGATTGCATTGATTACACAAATGAAAGCGTGCTGGTTAATTAGCAGGCAGAGTCTATGTATGTAAATAGTTCTCTGCGTCAGGAACAGATGAGAACCCAGGAGAGCGTGGCTGGCCGCTCCTCGTGGAGGAAGCCCCGGGTGTGACGGCTACCACAGCTTGCACCAGGGCAGCAGAGATGCAGGAGCCCAAGTGAGGGCCATCCTCCTGCTCTGGGGTGCAGGTCAGGTGGACAGGCTACCTGCCACCAGGTGACACATTGCCCTGAACTAGAAGCTCAAAACAAGCAGGTGTATGAGCTGCCCCTGCCTGTGGCCAGGGACCCAGGCCTGTCTTACCAGGACTCACAGCTCTGAGGTCTCAGGGTGCTGGGTGAAGGCTGGGTCAGGGTCCCTGCTCACCTGGGGGTGGGGGTGTGACACCGTGCCTGGCCAGGTGTAAACGTCCATCAGGAGACCCCAGGCAAAGGGCGAGGCAGGGAGCAAATGCCAGCACCCTGAAGCCCTGGTGCTTACCTATCTTGCAAGTGGCACGGAATGTACCAGAAGGCAGCCTGGGCCACTGTGGAGTGCAGGACCCTGCGCTTGAGAAGACTGTGTGCCGAGCCAGTTGCTGAGAGGTAGTGCAGCTGGGTGGGGCCACCGCCTGGGTTAGGCGTCCTCAGTCCTGCACACCCATGTCCTACCAGGGCCCCGTGTGTCCTGATGGCAGAGGGAAGAAGGGAAGGTGAAGAGTGGGGTTCGTGGCCCTTGTGGCGCAGGAAGACACCCTGGGTGTGCTGCGTCCTGTGGAGCCCAGAGAACCTGTGTGGGGAAGGAGGGTGTGGCTCCGCTGAAGGACTCGTGGGTTTGGCAAGGTAAACTGAGGCCACGGGTAGAAAGACAGGAAAGACAGCCTGTTCTCTCATCTGTTTATTACCTGCCTGAGGCCCTGTCCCTGCCAAGATGCTTGACCCGCAGCCCCAGCAGCAAGGCGCTGAGCTTGTGCTATAAACCACTGAGCCCTGGTGACTCTTTAATGGCTTTTCTGCATGGCGTTACACTGAGCCAGCCGCCCGATCCACCAGGGTCCCCCACGAACACTCGGAGAAAACCAGTAGGGGTCAGGAAAGGCTGCAGGGAGGAGTAGGGTCCACAGCTGACTGGTCCTTCCAGGCCCAGCCGATGCCTCTCAGGTTCCAGTGTGGCTGTGGTCACAGAAAACAGAATGAGCAGGCTCAGTGCAAGGACACCCCCTGCTAAAGGGAACCCCAGAAGGACCCCAAGGGCGACTCTGGGAGAACTGCATTCCAGGGCACCACAGGTCCCCAGGTCCCGAGTCCTTGATGAAAACTCAGACTGGAATGACGTCCAGCGCCCTGGAAGCTGGAGGAAAGGCAGCTTAACCCGCCGCCAGCGGCCAGTTTCAGAGCTGAGCCCCCGACGTGTCCCATTCCATAGGGCTCTGTGCCCGGGGGGATGGGGCAGGGCAGGGCCAGCTTCGTACTCTGAAGCTGTGCTTGTGCTGCCAGAGCCTACTTTTGGTTCCGTCCGGGTCTGTCCCACACTGCTCCGGGCTGCAGGATCCCTTCTGCGTGCTCCTGCAGATTTCTGGGAGAACCGGGGGTTTTCATCTCCCAGGGCTGGTCCCAGTGTGTGGCTCGCAGGCCCAGCTTCCCCCACCATAGACAGCTGAGCAGTCACGACGCTCAGTGCTCCTCACTGTAGATCCTGGAGGCCAGAAAGGGCCTCTGTTGTCCCTCGTGTGAACTGTCTTCTCTCTCCCCCTTACCAGCTCCTCTCCAGGGTAGAGAAAAGTCTTTCTTAACCAATCACTGGCAAATGATACCTCCTGCTCCGACCTCCTCCTCATGAGGCCAACCGAGACTCCCGGAGCGGAGGAGCCCCTGCCTCCTCCCTCCCTCGATGGGGCAGCCTCTTACTGGGTGATCGGAGGGACGGATGTCGTGTAAGGAAAACTCTCCGAAGGACGGCCAGCTGTCATAGCCCAGCACCTCCTAATGACCGGAGGATGTCTGAAGCCATCGTCTGTGAGCCCTTGTCTTAGTCACTTCCTTGTCACTAAGACAAAGTACCCAAAACCCAAAACTCAAAGGAGGAGGGGTTTATTTTGGCTCACATTTTAGAAATGTCAGCCCTTGCGTGGTCAGCCGGCCCCAGCGGAAGTGGTGTATAGACGGGTCTGGTGCAGGAGAGCCACTCACAGCACGGAGTGCAGGAAGCAGAGGGGGAGGGAGGAGGAGGGAGGGAGCCAAACCCTTCCCCTACCGGCCATGCCTCTACCCAGTGACCGCTGCCTCTACCCAGGCCCGGCCCCTCACAGCTAGTCCTGGTAATGCCATCCCTTTCCCCAAACCTGTCTGTGAGCACATGAGGCTCTTGGGGGACATCCAGACATGAACTGCAACACCCCAGACCCAGCAGACTGCCTGCACCTGGTCCTCACACACCAGACTGTGTCGCCTTTGCCACCTGGACCCTTGCATCAGCACTTCAGCAGTCTGAGCTCCTCAGCCATGTGGCAGGATCAGCTAGGAACATACCGGAGCCAGTGTCCTCTGAGTCTGTGCTTCCATCCGCAGACTCTGAGGGCAGCAGAGCAACTGACGCTCTGTTCAGAGGTTCTGGCAGTGCTGAGTCCGGCATAGAGCAAAGCCCTCCTGCTGCGGGGAAGGGAATGAGAGCCTGCAGGCCGGCTGGGGCTCAGGCCTGGCCCTCTCGGCCTCCTCCCTTGGGAAGCACCTTCCAAGTGTCCTTTTGTCCCCCTCCCCTGCACTGGACCTTTGTATCAGGACTTGCTGAAGCAGCTGGGGCTCAATTAGGCGAGTGACTGCAGAAGCTCATGTGGCCTCAGTGTGGCAGAGGCAGTGCTGACCAGCCCGGGGATGGGGAGGATGTGCCTTGGTCCAGTGAGAGATTCTGCCCTGGGCCCTCTCGGGGCTTTTCTGAGCTCCTCCTTCAGGGGAAATGGCAAAGACTGGTGCTGACCAGGGCCCCGGACTGGAAATGCAGTGTCCCGGGCTGACCCCGAGCCGCTGGCTTTCCCTGTAGGCGCACCTTTCCTAAATCATTTCCCCTCTGCTTCTTACGCTTTTCTTTTAGGCTTTATTATTAAAACATTTCTATGAAAATCTCTTTTGGAAACAAGCACAGCGTCTTAAAAGCAGAAACCTAAATAACAAATCTTCTGCAGCTTTCGTAGCGCCTGACAGCATGCAGATTAACGCTCCGTGTATTTCACAGCACGCCTGGCATTTTACAAAACGCTTCGGGCGCCTTTATGTCAGTAAATCTTTCTGACAGCTTCGTGAACCGAAGAGTCACACGGTCAGACAGGTGAGGAAAGAATCAAGATGCTCAAAGGGAGGAAGCACCCGGCCCAACACAGATGCAAATGATTTCAAATCGTTTTCCTTTAAAAATTAGATCTACTGTCTACAAATCAATGAAAGAAACTCCTGAGTGTAGCAGGAATTAGAAGCGGTCATACGAATACAATTGACACATAAAGCTCCTTGGGCAGTCAAGTTTGCTGGCTAGCAGTGGAGGTGCCGGCAGAGATCAGCAGATGTTGGGGCAGAGTTAAAGAGGGACCAGCCCCGCGCCGAAGCTCTCTGGCCTGTTTATCTTTGCATTGTACCTTTTTCCTTGGTTCCATCTTCCCCTTCACCACTGTTCTGATTTATAGGGTTTAGGTGGGCTGCTTCACGGGGTGCTTAGGATACCTGAGTCCAAGTTCATGGCCTTCCCAATCTTGCATGTCCACACACCCAGCATAGAAGTGGGGGAACAGAAAGGGGCCAGGAAGGAGGCTGGGAGCCAGGAAACCTGGGCTGGGGTAGAGAACAGCCGGCTGCGGGCCCCACCCCCATCTCCAGACTCAGCTGTGGGGGGCTAGTGCCCAGGACCGGTTTCAGGCAGCCAGCAGTCTTCCTGTATAACTAAAGTCGTGGAAGGATCTGGAATGGATTTTCCACTCTTTGGGCACACTTCCTATGGCGCCCTGGGCCGTCCTGCAGTGCTGCTACTGGCCAGCAGAGGCTGCGGCTTCAGGGGTCAGCGCAAGGGCAGCAACTGACAGGGTATGGATGGAGCAGAGCCCGAGCCGAGGTGCCCGGGTGAGCATCAGAGCCCTAAGCAGGAGCCTCAGAGGCCCAAGCACCAGGCAGCCAAGGTAGGGAGTGGGTGGGGTGCACCTGCTCCCCAGCTCTGAGTGCCAGGGCAGCGGCAGAGAGACAGCATGCACCCACATGAAGCCTGTCCACTCTCCCCTTCCCTGTGGGAGCCCAGGCCCTGTGTTGTCAGATCGCTGGATTTTTCTAGCAACAACAGTGTCCTGTGAAATCTCCTACTTTGTAATCATGTGTTCTGGTTTTTAAAATCACCATGCAGATCCAAGGAAAGGGTTATTGTCCGGGAAAATTGTTCCCCATTATGTAAATGCTGTACAAGAGCGGCCAGTTTCAGCCCAAATAAAGCCCGTTTTCCACAGGAGGCTGATTGTCTGCACGTCCCCGGCGTGGGGCACACAGCGGAGGGGCCTCTTTCCCGGGGCAGACGCGTGAATGGAGCTGGCCGCTGCTCCAGAGCCCAGCCCGCGCTTCCACCCCGCGGCCTCCGCTAAACTGACCGCATGGCACAGGCGCCTTTGCTTGCAGCGGCCTCTGAACCGAGTCTGAACTCCGGTCACTGGTCCCTGCCCGCCCACAGCTCCGCAGAGTGCAGCCCAGCTCAGAGTCTGTGTGGCCATGTCCTCTCCTCCTGCCCTCCTCACGGTGCCTGGTAGGTCAACGAGTTTCCAGGGATTCCCAGGGTGCACTTTCTGCGGTCTGTGTGCTCCCTGGACACCAAGCCCTGCCTGTCCCGCTCGGCCCCTCCCTGGAACGGAAGCAGCTGCAGCAGCCTCCAGCTCCCTTAATTCAAGAGCACCAGGCTCCGGGGACTCGCCGCACGGGCGGGCGGGATGTAAATCAGGCAGGTAATAAAATGAGAAGGGCTTTTCAGAAAGTAAAATTCATTGAAAATGGTAAATAAAATGCCCATTAGTATTCATTTAAGCGGTCTCAATTGTGTGCTTCAGAGTGTACTCGGCTACTGGTTTTTGAAGAATTCCGGAATATGACTGTGCTCATAGCTGCCTCGGGTACAGTCGCGGCAGAGCACGGCAACAGCCTTCTGCTAGGATGTATCGGAAGGTAGCAAACAGCCTCTCGTGCAAACCTCTTGATTGTGGCCTAAGCTTGGGACACCCTGGGTTCTCAGAGAAAGGGGTTTGTTGATTGACACGTGGTGTGGCAAATGGCGTCTATACCATTTCCTCACCCACATCCAGCTCGGACTGTGAGTCCCTGGGTGCCATGCAGGTTGGTGGCGAAGGGGGAGGCCCAAGATGGGTCAGGCCATGGTCCTCCATGGTCTGCAGGCAGGAAGGGCAGGTGGGGTCACAGGGAGAGGCAGGAACAAGGCGGAGCAAAGATCTTCCAGGCCAGGAGTCTCAGAGCTGGATCTGACGTCACAGTGGCACCGGGGCCTCTCTTTGCTCATCCTGTGCCAGGGGACATCATCACAGGACCACTGCCCCAGTGTCCCCAAGGAAATGGTGCTTCTAGGAGCATGGAGCCGCCACTTGGGCTTGGCCCCGAGGCTTCCCGAGCAGTGCTGTGTGCACTCCAGCCTCTCCTTGGTGCTGGGCAGTGTCAGCGTGATCTGGCTCCCATGACAGCATGGCACACACAGGCTGTGCACTCTAAAGATGTTTCCGGCGGATCTCAGGCCCCTCTGCCACCTCACCACCCCCACTGAGGCACAGCAGCCTTGGCCCTCCCCTCAGAACTGAGCGGCCTTTTGTGACTGCATGACTGCCAACTCAGCCGAAGTGACACTGTGTGACCTCTAAAGCTAGGTCAGGAAGGCCCTGAGTGAATATCTAAGCCGCTCTGCAGCCCTGAGGCTGCCGCGCTGTGAGGAAGCCCAGCACCTGCTACGGAGGACCCGGGAGAACCCCGAGCCGAGGACCCCAGCAGCCCCGGCCGCTGCAGCCCCCGTTCACCTCTGCCTGCTTTGACGGAAACAGAATGGGCAACCCAGGCTGAATCCTGCAGCCAGCTCTTCCAGAAGCCTTGAGACACTAAATCACACAAGAAGCGCAGCATCTGCTTTTGCTTTATACCACCAGATTTGGGGAGATTGGCACATGGCAGCGGATAGCTGGGACTCAGAGCAGTTAAACACTCACCAAGCTCCCCGGGCTAAGAGCCACCGTCACCACTGACCCTCACGCTTCTCCCCCATGGAGGAGGAGACCCCTCGGGGAGGGATGTGAGGGGCTGGGCCATCCCCACCCGGTACCCTGCCCGCCTCTCAACCCCAGGGCACCCTGGACCTTACATCTTTGCCACACGAACCGGCCTTATGTGAACCTTTTCGCTGCCAGAACCAGAAAGTTCTGTTTTCTTTATTTCCAGCTTAGTCTGGCATATGGTCCCCAGCGACAACTGAGACTGTATAAAGTAAACACGTCTCGCGGGGTGACATCTTGTATCAAGTTAATCAGCTTCACCAGCCTGTGCCAGTCCAATAGATGGCATTAATGAAAGGCTTCAGAGCCCATGTTCTGGCCTTGCACCGTGGGCAGATGCTGAACTGGAACCTCGCCCTGGAGACTCTGGCTCCTTGGTGACACGGGAACAGCCTGCAGTGCTGATATCTTTACCGGCACCAAAGCAGCCCCTCCACTACTGCTACCCAGAGAGCTCCCTGGACACCAGCCCACAGCAAGTGTCCGTGTGCTTCAGAATCCCCGTGGCCACCATCCCAGTGTCTTCCGAAAGACACCACGGAGCCGTAGGTGGTGGGGGGCAACTTGGGGCGAGTCTCAGCTCCTCTGCATGGAAGCTATGTGGCTCACGAGTCTTTGGGGTCTCACATGAAAACAAGGCAATCAACATCAGGGCCTTGGTCATGCGGTACTTGTGAGGACTGTGCCACGATCCACGGGGTGCCTACACAATGTCACCTGGGTTTTCCAGGGCATGAGCCCTCCTGAGGCTCTTCCTGATGCTTTTTACGCAGTGATTCAGAATTCCTTGTCCTGTCATTGGGACAGAGGTGCAGCACGCTTGTTCGTTGGTGTCATGCACAAGCCTTAGCCATGCTGCTCTGCAGACGGGCTCCACCCCAGCACCCCAGGATCTCAGGCCCCTCTGCAATCTCACCGTTCCCAGATTAAGCTCTGCTCTGTTCTCCTGCTGCTGTTTCCCCAGGGAGCCGCTAGCTCCTGCTGCTGCACAGCCTCGGCCACTCTGCCCTTTGCTCCCTCACCCAGGGGACAGGATATGAGAGATCGGGTGTCCACCTCATGGAGGAAGGTGGGAGCCCGCAGGCACCCGTGGATCAAGTATCCTTTGCTTTGACTACTTAAGCCCCAACCCCAAGTCCCTAACCCCAAGCCCCAAAGCTTGCTGCAATTCATTGCTTGACTAAGGACATTTATTTTTGCTTTTTGCTTCTATTATTTTTAATCTTAACTTATTGGAGTAGCAGGTAATACATTCATACAGTTCCAAATTCAAAATATCTGCAAACTGAGAAGCAGGTATCTATCCCTGCCGTTCACCTCCTGAGAGATCACCAGTGTTCGCCACTTACCATGGAGCCTTCAGAAGAGCTTGTGCCTATGCAGACACGCGTGCACACACTACACACACACGTGTGCATACACAATTCCTCCTCCACCCCAACTTCAAAAAGCATTGCTTGTTTATTCATCTAACAAAATGTCATGCAACTTTCCTTATCAGTGCACAAGGCTCTTTACTCTTAATTTTTAGGCACCTGTATATTTTTAGAAATAGCACAGTGTATCTAAACTAGCTCCCTGAGATGGAATGCAGGCTTTTCCTGTCTTTGCATGGAAGAAAGAGCTGCTTTGGATAATCTCATCCCAATACCATTTGGCACGTTGGTAAATTTACCTGTGAAATGAGTTTTTAGAAGTGGGGAAGCTGGAGAAGGTGGCGTGGACATTTATAAACTTTGTAGACATTGGCAAGTGACACCACAGTCTGTTACACCACTGCCACCCACTTCTACATGTTACTACTGAGCAGTAAGGATCCGCCATGACTCTGGTTTCATTTGCTCAGAAATAGCTTGGCTACCAAGTGGTCTGAGATTTCTCAAGCCGTGAGAATCATGCCATGAAATTTCAGTGTCTCTTGGGGCGTCCTGGGATGGTGTCTGTGGTCCTTGAGCCCTTATTTGGGGGCTGCTTGGGTGCAATCCAAGGTGCTATCTGCAGATGTGTGCTGTGGATTTATTACAGTGAAAGACACGTTGGTGTGAATCCCCTCCGAAACACTGCCCCTTGCCCTGGGCATATTTATCCCATCCTTCCTGCCTTTCTGAAGCAGCTCTCGGGTCCTCTTTCCCGAGTGTCTTCAGTTGCACTGTCCTGGCTGCCTCAATGTCCTGAATTGATTCAAAACATTTTCCTTTCATGATCACTTTGCTTTGGGGAAGAGCCGGACATCACCCAGTGCCGGATCTGGTGAATCAGCGGGCTGAGGTCCCCTGTCATGTTTCTCTGAGTTGCTTTTCCATCGTAGTGCTCGGAAGCAACATTCGCTGAATTCTGGTCACATCTCATAAAGACACTCAAGAAAGAGGACCCCAGAGCCCTGCAGAAAGCGGCGGCCACAGTGGGATATTGTACTTGAAGCGAAGGGGAGGGTTTGAGAGGTTAGTGGGGATGTGTCTTTTACCGTAATATTTTTAAGACTCCAAACATCCACTGTATATTCTCATCACCTCCTGAGGCTCTTCACCAAGGCCGCACTGAATCTGGTCCCTCCTCCCAGCCCTCCCCTTTCTTCCCCAAATGGCTGCTGCATTCTCTCCCACACACAGGTCAGACCAGGGAACTCCCTGTGGCTCAGTCCTCCAGGGACTCTCTCCCACCTGAAGGACGACCCCAGCCCCCAGCCCTGGGCCTCGGCCCACCTCCCTGCCTCCGCTCACTCACGCCTCTCCATCCAGGCCCTCTTCTCCGGGCGGGCCTCCTGCAGGGCGCGCTTCGTGAGCCCAGGATGTGACTGCACTAGGAATTTCACGTCTGTCCTTCTTGATGATGGACCTGGCATGAATGTGTCAGTCTAAGTTTTAGGTCTTAGCTCAAAGATCATCACTCCAGAAAGGACGTGTGTGGCCACCCACATTCATCACCTGGCTCATTTTATTTCTAGAGCTTCACAAAATCAAGTTGTCTGGTTGATTCATTTCCTGTATGTATCCCCCACCAAACTGCGGGTTTTGTGCCAGCAGGGACCTGCCCCTGGTCCTCGCCTGGGTGTCGTTAGTGCACAGATCAGATCATAGCATGGGGAAGGGATGGGATGCACTTGCAGAGTGAAGACACATCAACCACCAGGCAAGTCTGTCTCCAGGCTACAAACTCAGACCTGCATCAGGGATCCTTGACTGGAGAGCGTGAGGAGCCATTGCTGAGTGACCAGACAGGGGAGTGGTGCTCTTGACACTGCCCTAGAGCCTGCTGACCCTTTCATAGATGGACAAGGGGCTCAGCAGTTGCAGGTTCTGCTGAGGGGCATCCTTGGAGCCAGTGCTGGGTGCCCAGGGCTTTGGAGCCAATGCTGAGTGCCTCCTCCCTTCTCAGTGCTGTCCTGCCTACCCCTCCACCTCCCTGGTCCCCGCAGCCAATGCTGGTGCCCACGGCTTTGGAGGGGCCTCAGGACTGGGCTCCAAACCCCCTCCCTGCTCAGTGCTGTCATGCCTACCCAGCCCCCTCCCTGGTCCACACATTCTTGGCATTAGTACCGCAGGAAGAGGGGATGTATCATTCATTCTTCAAGGAATTTATGGAGCAGTTTTCATGCTACTTGTATGATGCTACTTGTCCAGTACTTTCATGTTGTGTTGGGCTTTGCTGAATATCTAGTGGTTTTCTCAAGGTGCCATTCCAGCTGGTAGGAGGACTGTGGCTTTGCCACACTGGTCAAAAGGAAAGAGAGTCTTCCATCCATCTCACTGATGCCATGTACCACCTGGGACTCAGAGGCCTGCACGGGACAGCAAGTTGAGCTGGCCACCAAGAGCTGGGAAGCTGAAGCACCTTGGAGCATCACATTTTGGACACCGGTTAAACCTCACAGCGAAGCATCTTCCTTGGATGGATGCAAGCCTGATTCGAAGGTCTCCAAGTGAGACCTGGGTCATTGGATCTGTAATCATTAGTCAAATAATTATTGAGGGCCTGCTAAGCACTTGGAATATTAAAGTTAATGAGACTATTGTGCATCCTGACCTGCTGGAATCCA
Organism: Hydrochoerus hydrochaeris; assembly: GCA_004027455.1. NCBI lineage: Eukaryota > Metazoa > Chordata > Mammalia > Rodentia > Hydrochaeridae > Hydrochoerus > Hydrochoerus hydrochaeris. The sequence continues at coordinate 39,124 of PVLA01011178.1, forward strand.
TTGACCTTTACAAAAGATGGGAAATCATCAGATAAGCCACCGACAACGACCCACTTGCAACTCTGCTCAGGGCTGTGAAGAAGAGGTGAGTGGGATTAAAGGAGCAAGTGTGGTACTTAAGAGATGGCTCCGTGCTTGGCAGAAGACATCTGTTTCAAGTGGTACAAATGTTCTACCATGGAACAGTCCCAAGGGGCTTCATGGCCGCCTTCCAAGGCCAGAAATCCCAAGCTCCTGTTCATGCTCCTTCCTCACTGTGGGCTGCCCTGCTGACAGAATCCAATATGGTGCCCAACAATGCATGGACCCCAGCCATGGAAAAGTGGGCAGAAGGAGAGAACAGTACAAAAGCCAAGTTTGGAGTTTGTGCAGGCCCCTGTTATGCTTTAGAATGAAGGATCCCCCAAAGACTTGTATGGAGGGATTAATCCCCAGTGCAGCAGCGTTCAGATGTGGGGCATGGAGAGGAGGCTGGACCATAGGACACTAACCTCACTGGTGGATTCAGCCATGGATGAGTCCACAGCTGAATGGGGCAGGGCCCCATTGAGGGAATAGGCTGGGAAGGTGGATTTGAAAGGTGTGTCTTGTCCCTAGACTCTTTCCAAATCATTCCTGCTTTCTCGGCTTCCTCTGCCCACACATTTCTGCCTTGGAGCCCACTGGCCATGGACTGAGCCCTCTGAAACCATGATCCAAAATAAACCTTTTCTACTTTAAATTGTGTATGTCAGAGACTTTTTCACAGTGACCAAAACATCCACTGTGACCCAGCTTCCCCATGGTACCCATACCTTCCCACTTGACTTTTGTGTGAGAGCCCTGTACCTGAGACCTGGCCCTCAGCCTGTGAGAGGCCTCAAACAGAGGACAGAACTTGGTCTTGCAGAACCCACGATCCACAGGACCTCTAATATGGTGGTTCTGGGCCACAATTGCAGGGTTAGTTTCCTACACGGCAAGGGTGAACTCATGCAAGGTTCTTGGGGTGCAGTGCGTGGACTTGCTGATAGAAAGCTCCACACCGAACAGGTAAATGCAAGGCAGGAAAATCCTCCAGGTCTCTGTGGAACTTTACCATTTGTGAAAGTATTTCCATGGGCATCATTTCCTGTGCTCCTCCCGAAGAACCTTTAAGACTCGGTCAGGGCAGTGGCAGTGGAGAGAGTAAAGATCAGGGACACATCACAAGCCACCTCCCCGAGTAAAGAGGCTGGGATTCCATCTCCAAACCCCATGCTTTTTCCAAGGAATTCACCACCTGCTGGGGGATTCTTCTCTGCAAACTCAGAATGTGTATCTCCTGCCATGGCTTGACCCTTAATCTCTGTGTGCAGTGTTATACTATAATCCCAATAGATAAGAAAAGTATTTAAGGCATTCTCCAACTCTGACCTGTCAGATTCCCTTACGGTCTAGATTTCATACGAAAGAAGGCTGTCAGGGAAGGGCCGCAAGTTAGTGCAGGGTTTGCCACCTGCCGTTTGAGGGGTGGGTTCCCCAAGGAAGAGATGGACCTCGCCAACCTGAAAGCACTGTTTCTTCACCCGTTTCATCTAAATGGGTTGGATTGCTTCCTTCGTTACCTGAAAACACAGGACATCACCCTCAGCCCTGTGCTGAAGGTGTCCGCACAGCTCTGATGATGGAGAGAAGAGGAAGGTCGCTCTTCCAGATCGGTCTCCACGGTCTGGGGCGGGACATCGTGTGGCTGGAGCCCGAGGTCACACTGCGCAGACCCCAGCCTGCTGAGTTCGCAGCTGCTCCTTGCTGAGTCCCCAGCTCCTCCCTGCCCTGCTCTCCTCCGAGGGCCAGAGACAGCAACAGTGGTCGGTAACGTGCTTGGAAAAGCGCAGGCAAAGAGGAAGCACTCATTGAGGTGGATGTTTGTGAGTGGCTTGGGCACTCGAGCTCCTTGACCACAGGGGACAGACGCCAGGCGAAGGTGTGGTGTTCGAGAGCGGACTGGGGGTGGAGAGAGGGAGGGAAGAGACCGAGGGTGCATTTTGTGCAAGAGTGTATCAGGTATTGCAAGCGTGACCTGATAAAAATGTAAAACTTTAAAAGAAAATAACAATCACAGGGCAAGTCCCAGCTTCCCCTCTAGCTCCTCCCAGGATGACCTGGCTTCCAACACCAAGTCCCAAGCAGCAGCCTCCCTCGGGGGCTGTTCTACACCTGTCTCCATCCAGAAAGGCGAGTTCATCACAGGAGGAAAAGGACCCCTGCCCTGGACTGGATTAGGGGGAACAAAGAGAAATCCAGGGGTGAATCTGACCTCCCTCTGGGGCCACATGGAAGGTCACGTGTTCTTTCCCAAGATGCTGTAACTTCTCTGCCATCCTGAACTGGGGTCACTCACGCCCTGCATGACAGCACTGTGGCCGGATCACTGGCACCAGCCTCGTAACCTCCACACTGCGTCCAGCAGGGGAAGGAGGCCATGCAGAAGGTTCTAGCTTCCACCCTGGGTGCCTGTGACTGGCAAAGCCTATGGCAATGGAAGCTGGATCATCACCCAACGGGAGGCTCCTGGGGTGGGGTGGGGGCTCTAGGGGTCAGGCTGGGGGACAAGGTCCCTGTGCAAGAGCCCATTCTCCGCCCCCCCCAGCCTGCAGGGCACGGGCTGTGAGGAGGGGCCTGTGGTGCAGAGCACAGGGGCTTCGGGGTGCGTTTCTGACAGCAGGATTGCTTTGCTTTTTCACAAACGTCCCTGGCAAAGCCATCTGAGCAGTTTCCTGATGACTTGGGGTGGCCTTCAGGACAAAACCCTTCAGCACAGTGGTCCAGGGCTTGGAGGCTCCAGTGGGAAAGGAGCGAAGGGACCTGAGGCAGAGAACGTGTACCGCCCCACCCCCACCCTGCCCCACAGGGCACAGACAGTCCCCACCCCCGTCCAGTGTGGCCATAGCAAAGTTCAAGTGAGGCAGCAGGGGCTGCCCTGTGCTCGCCACGTCAAGGCATTGTCCTAAGCACTCTGCATATGAAACTCAGACCCGTCACATCCCAGCGTTCCTGCAGCACAGGTCTGTATCATTCCTGGTTTACAGCTGGGGAGAGTGAGACCACCAGAGGTCACACAGCTGGCAGGGGTTCAGCAAGGATGGTGGTCCAGGAAGTACAGCTTGGGGTCTCATCTGCTGACAAGAGGGACACAAGGGAAGGACATGAATCCGGCCAAGAGCACACAGTACAAGCATCTTGGAAGTCAAGGCCCATATCCCTCAGTGGCCAGCACTTCCGGCCGCTCTGGTACATGGAGCAATCCACCCGGAAGTACATGGGGTGGGGGCAGGCGGAAGGGCACCGTCCCCATGGCTTCCTGTGCCATCTCGGATCCCACTCATCTGGGAACACTTGGCCTGCATGATGTGTAGCATCCACTGAACTCCCTGTCAGCTCTCGGTCTGGAAAGGAAGGAGGGGGACAGCCAGAGAGATGAGCCCAGGTGACAGACTCCATCTGAGGACAATAAATACGGTAGCAGGGCAGGGAGGGCACCGGGCCTGAGCCCGGGCAGGGACCGCGTGCTCCTGGCGTGTGACCCCGGCAGCGTGAGTCTGCGGGAGGGCACTGCAGGCTGGAGGGGCAGTGGCCTGGCCATGCCCACCAGTGCGAGTGTAGCACGGGGCACAGTCAGGTTGAGGGAACAGCAGAGGCCGCCGGGGGTTCTCAGGGCTCAGGGACCCGGTTCTTCCCATCGTTTTTTCTACAGCAAAAATCAGGTGCAAGTGCATTCATCACACTGGCTCTTACAAAGGCAGGTGCTGAAAGCACTGATGAGCCGTTAAACACTAGAAAACAAAAATACCTTCACCCACTGCACCAAAGGGAGACAGAGTCCATAAAACACGCAGAGATTTTCCAACCCAGGCGCAGAGTAGCGGGAAGGCAGTGGGAGCGGGGTTTCATCTCCATTTATACCATCCGCCTCTCATGAACCCAAGGCCACGAAGACAGCTCAAGTGGGGCAGGCGCTGCTGGGGGAGGGAACAGGGAAACCCAGCCGCCAACTTGGTAAATCAAGCCCATCAGCAAACATCTGCAGAGGACGATAATATTCAACGGCTTTCATTGTTTCCCTGAAAACTTAGTTACCCGGGCTCACATTAATTTTTCATTGTCCCTGGTTAAAAGGGGATTGCTTACACAGCTGCCTCAGATAGAACCTTGATTGCATCTGGTCTTTTGCCAAAATCATAAAAGGCAGAGAGGGGTTGAGGGGGAGAAGTGAAATAAAATCAAAAACCAACTTCAGATGCCTCGGAGTTGGTTCTGCCCCCCGAGCCTCAACACCAGCTCTCTGCTCTGTTTTCTTTGATCGGTTTCAGGGCCCTTTTGTTACTGGGCTGCTCACAGGAGCGCAGAGAGGAGAGGGCAGGAATGAACTCTGGCCGCATCAGGAAAACCATGAAAGAGCGCACAGATGCCCAGAGTCGATCCAGCTGCGGTTAGTTTCTCATTGTGAAGCCCTTAGCACCAAAAGGGGGAAATGTGGAAGACAGAAAGTGCAGGGGTGGAAAATGTCCCCCACACCCACATGCCATAGTCACACACCCAGGAAAGACGCGAAGATGCTTCCTGACGTCCAGCTGGATCCGAGCCACGCGGGATGTGCTATCTGTTGTCAATTTCCTTTCCAAATAATTAACAACACTTGAGTGCATTCTCGGGCCCTCAGAAATCTTGTTTTGACACGCGTGTCAAGGAAAAGCTGCTCTGATGAATGGGTCTTGGGTTAGACTTCGTTCCAGAACTTGTTGGCTTTCTCTTCTTTTCCTTTGCCTTCACCGCCTAAATGGATGTTCCTGCTGATGCCAGATTGAAGGGTCTAATCAGACAGGCTTTTCCCTTGTCCTGTGCCCTAACCTGAAGCTTGGTGGCTGGGATGAGGGTCACCAGGACCCAGGCTCCTTTCTCTTCCTGCTCTGCCATCTCTGGCATGGGGTATCCTCTCTCACACTCTCGGAATGCACGCTGTGCCCATGGTGACCCTGTCTGGGTCCCGGGTGGCAGAAGGAGTGAGGCTGAAGGGGGGTGAGAGAACGTCCTCACGTGTCTCCCGTGGTGGGAGATGTGGGAGGTGGGATTTTCACATGGACACAAACTGCTCCCAGCAATTCAGAGCTCTGTTCCTAAGAGAGAGGACAAGATTGGGGTTGGCTGCACAGGACACAGGAGGGTACCGTTCCTGCCAGCTTCAGGGAATTACATGGAAGTGTCATGGCAGGAGCTGCCTCAGCAACTGTGACACACAAAGCCCAGTGCTCTCTGGAGAACAGAACTGAACCTCTGGGACCACCTGTGTCCCCAGTGGTGCCACTGAACTGCCCAATAGTTGGATCTAACATCCAACCAACTGTGATGTTAGAAGTGGCCCCCAAGTGTCATGCATTTGGAAGAGGGGCTGGAAGGTGTCTGGGTTTTGATAGCACTGCACTCATCAGATTATTTGTCACATGAGTGATAGCTAAGGGTATTGTTAGAGAAGGGAGGTAGGGTCTGGTTGGAGGAAGTGAGTGTGTGACCTAAAAGGATATAACCCTTTTCTGGCTTCTCTCTCTTCTCTCTCTCTCTCTCTCTCTCTCTCTCTCTCTCTCTCTCTCTCTCTGTTTTCTGGCTGTGATGGGTTGAACAGCTTTCTTCCACCAGGCCCTTCTGCCCTGACTTTTCTGCTTTGAGCCAGCAACCATGGACTGAACCCTCTGGAGTCATGAGCCAAAATAAACTTCACTTCCTTTAAATTGTGGGTGTTGGATATTTTATCTCAACAGACATCTGACTACACATCAACTCTGGACTTGCCGCCTCCTAGCTGTTCATTTAGTAGAGACATCTCACTATCATTTACTGCAACCTGAGTTTGGGGTTCTTCAGTGTTCTGTGAGCTATTGTACTGGGGGCAATATCCTATCTCCTGCCATCAAGCCTATAGAAAGGAGAGTGAGTTTTCAATGAATTTTTTTATTGCAGGAAATACATATTATAAAAGTGATCATTTTAACCACATTTAAGCATAGTATGTAGGTCAGTGGCATGGAAAACCATCACACTACTGTATCATCATCACCTCCATCCTGCACAGAGTGCTTTCATCTTCCTAATGCAAACTCTGTCCCCATTAAACACTGACTTCCCACGGGTCATCTCCAGGCTAGCACTGCAGCTGTCCTGTTTCTGTCTCTGTGGATGATACTGCCCTAGGGAGCTCTGTGAGAGGGATCACACAGTATTTGTCCTTTAAAAAATGTTTTGATGAGGACTTTGACGGTTTTAGGAGACAGAAAAATGCAACCGAAATTTTCAGAAGAAATAAGAGCTCATTTTCCACCTGGCTGGATGCAGGGCCGGAGCGCTGTTCCACTGAGGTGGACTCTGCTTCCCATCATGCCTGTTTCCCTCCGGACCGGCTCCATTCACAGGCAGATCTTTCTACATATGTGCCAGGTCTTCATCCTCTTAGGCATAAATCAAATAAAAAAGGAAACCACTATTACCTCTTCTCAGCTATTCTCATAAACATGCCAGGAAAGACACTTGTTGTCTTAGAATGAGTCACATGTTTACCCCTGAACCAATCATACAACCTCTTTTTCTACTGGCTTCTGATTGGTGAGACCTGGATCACATGCCCACTTGTGGCTTCTGCTGGTCTTTGATTGGTCAGGCCTAGTTCACGCGCCCATTTTTGAACTGGGTGTTGACCTGGTCCCACTGGGGACTATAGCACTAAAAGGTGATGCATATTTGACTCCACTGTAGAACCCCTGAGCACCAAAGAATAGCCAGAGGTTTTCCCAGAGCAAGTAGGATGTTGTTACTGGAAAACAGAGACTGTGTCACAGAGAGCAGACTCATCAGGGCTCTGCTCCAAAAGACCCTTTTGACCTAGTCCAGGTGCAGCACCAAGGCCATCTGGGGCCACAGTTCCCTCGCTTGGTTTTTACAAGACCCCCGAGTCCTCGTTCCTGCTGTGTGTGATCCCAGTGCTTCCGTTTACCCTGCTCCATTGAACGCTTTGTTCCTTCACCCTTGCTGTTCCCAAAGTATCTTGTCCCAAATGACCCAAATTAATTACAAGGCAGTCTCATTTTTGTAATAAATGCCCGTGTCTCCTGAGCACCTACTGTGTGCTGCTGAGTCATGGGTGAAACCCTTCACCACTCCCATCTCATCTTTACTCCCTTACTGTCTTAGTCCTTTTTCTGTTCCTGTCAATACCACAGACTGGGTGGCTTATGAACAGTACAGGTTAGCTTAGCTCAGGGTTCTGAAGTGCAGGGATTTGTGAGCTCAGTGCCAGCACCGGCCATGGCTCTGGTGAGAGACTCATGCTGTGTCACTGCATGGCCTCACCCAGCAGGAACAGAGCAAGTGTGCCCCATCGGGTCTCTGTTCTCTTCTTGGATGTCAGGGCACTGACCCGAGAGTGTCACCTAATCAGCCCCCTCCTAATCCACCAGCACATGAGTGTGAACAGTAGGTTCCCGTCCTGTGTTAGAGGACAACTCGAACCACAGCACCTGCACTGGAGAAAGTTTCAGCTCCTGTCATAAAGTAGGAAATCGAGGCTTGAACAGGTGAATCAGCCTCTACATGTGACTCACTGAAATCTGGTTGAAGAAGTCCCCTCCCTGAAGTGGCCAATCCTAAGTCCACGCTCCTCTGCTCCTTCGGCCACATTTGGGTTGTCTTTCCCAGGGGAGGCCTTCACTTCGGTGCCTCAGGATCTGAGGGCCAAGATGGTTCTGAGTGGCCAAGCCACACTACCTAGAGGTCCTTGGCCTGTTCTTGTGCCCCTTGTGGAAGAGGAGCTGGTGCAGTGAGCAGTGTGGTTTGTATCCAGCTGTCCCCCAGAAGCTCATGTGATCATAGGTGGAATCTTCAGAAGGGGATTGGATTAGGAGGCCATCATAGCTGGTCTGCTCTTAGGAGATGGGCCCTGGTCAGAAGCGGCAGCCCCACAGGGTGTGGCCTGGAAGGGTTCCTCCCTCCCTGGCTCTTCCCTTCTGTCTGCTTCCTGTCCGCCATGCCCTGAGCACGTCTGCTCCGCCAGGCCATCCTGCCTTGGAGCCAGCAGGCTAGGGACTGAAACCCATGCCCAAATCATCCTCTGCTCCTTTACGCTGCAAGTATCAGGTATCTTGTCTCATTGGCTAAGACACAGAGTGTGGCCAGCTTGGGCAGGGACACACGCTCTCAGGCCCTCTGCACTCCGCCTGCTTCCCACGTGTCCTCAGGGATATCTGTGTCAGGAACCCTTTGCCATGGGGCCAGGAGGTGCAACCCCATCGCCAGCAGAGGGACCAGTGATGAAATAAGGCCCACGGGTCCCAGAGGTGTGTCCAGTATGCGCCCATCTGTCGGTCACACTGTTCCTCGCTGTCCCTTTCCCAAATGTGGGCAGCTCTGCCCGGCTTCGGCTCAACCGCTCTTACAGTGCTTTGGGACATTTTCAAAAGTCACATGGTAGTTGAGTTGTGCCTCTCTGACCAATGTAAAGCCCTGCCCAAGGCCCCTCCAGGTGTCGTCTTACCATCGCTGACCCCAGCCCTCCCAAGGCTGCCATGTCCCGCTCTCCTGACCATCACACTCGTCCCTGCAGTGTGGCCAGGACCTGCCCTGAAGACCCGCTCAGCTGTGGGGTCCAGGAGTGTGGGACCAGAGCCCTTTCCCCCAAAGCTTTAGAAGTTGTTTGAGGTGGAAACAGCGGCTGTGGGGAGAGGGGGAGGGGCGTGGCCACATCCACAGCGCTAGGCTCTGAGTGCCCTCGGAGGTGCTGTGTCCCGGCCCGCTCCCTGGACGCCCTTGGGGTTGGTGACTTGGAGGGAGGGGTGCTGGTGGCTTCCTGTGTGCTGGCCCTCGTCACACCATGGATGTATGTCCTGTGCCTGTCACACAGGTTTCACCAGGACGGGGAGGCGGAGGTTGTTCCTCTTGTCTCTGTGGCTTTCGGTGTCGCTGGCGATGAGGGTGGTGAAGCACCACGTCTCTGTTCTGCGGAGAGAAAGCCGTGGGGACATTTTCATGTGCCCTGAGATGAGCAGCTCTCCGCCCTGCTTCTTACAGACTCTCCTTACTGAGCTCTAACCCAAACACTCCACAGCTCACCCCCTGCAAGTGTGCAATCCGGTGTTCTTCCGGGTATTCACAAACCAGGGCAGCCACCACCACCGCAATCTAACCCTAGACTGTCCCTGTCACCCCAGATGGGGTCCCTTACTCCTTTGCAGTCACTCAACCTTGCCCTTCCCCCCAGCCCCTGCCATGGCTTTTTCTACGCAGGAAGTGGCACATAAACAGCATCATAAAACACAAAGACTTCGTCACATGGCCCCCTTGGCTCCTGGTGACAGTATTCAAGGCTCAGGCAGGCGGCGGCCTAGCTCTGGGCTTCTGGTCTGGGAAGGGTGACCTTCTGGCACGGCTGGACCACACGGGCTACGTGGGCAGTGTCAGGGCTTCCTGCCTACTTCACGTGGAGAGGAAGTTGGGGGGCACTGCACCTGGGCCCAGGCTGGGACCAGGTCAGGACGTCCCTGGTGCGGGTGCTGTGCCTCTGTGAAGTCCCTGTCCCCAGCCCGTGGGGACGGTCCCCTGGAAAATGTGCGGAAGAGGCCGATCGGTGCCCCTGGCTGCCGATGCCCGCTTTTCTTATTAGCCCAGCCCCACTCTGCAGCCCCGCCTCCTGAACCGGCTGTGGACCTTAGGAAAATGTTAGGGTCCCATGTTGGGGCACGCAGTGGATCTCTCTCCTCTCTGCCAGCCAGCCAGGTGTCTGGCCGGGGACCAGGTGTCCGAGGCCACTGTCCTGGGCACAGGCTCACACCCAGGATGTTCCCCACGGCCACAGGTCACTGCTGCCTGTTCTCATGATTTAGCATCACATGCTAAACCCGGCTCGCTCTCCTGCCCCTGCGGTGAATTTCCTTCGGGAGGCAACTTCATGTCGGGGATTGGACATATATATAAAGCCAGCATCGCTCGCCATAAATAGAGGTGGCCATAAAAATAAACACAATTAAGCTCTTAGCCCAGGGCCGCTGCTCTCCCAGCAATGGAGCTGAGTGCCGCTAAAAGCACCCCTTCCCCTACCCGAGTGCCCCATGGGGCCTGCGGCTCTGTCTTCTTTTGTGTGAGCAGGAAGATGCATTTGAGTTAGAATACAGGTCATACCACGCAGCTAGGCTAGCCGCAAACCCCCACCTCTGCCCTGGGCCGGGCGGCTAGTGGAGATGGGCACCGACAGAAAAGCCTGAGCTGACCTCTTCCCTTTGCTCAGTGCTGGCCTTGGCACTGAGCAACATCCCCAGCCATTTCTATTTGTTATTAGTGTGAGACCAGGGCGCACACTAAGTTGCCCTGGTTGGGCCTGAGTGTGTGATTCCCCTGCCTCAGCCTCTCAAGTGCTGGGACAGTGGCGTGTGCCACTACACTTGGCTGAGTCGTGCCGCCCCTCCCTGGGTCCATCAGCTTTCTAACTGGGACCAAATGCCTGTGATAGACCAGCCAAAAAGGAGGAAAGGAGTATTGGGGTTCATGAGTTCAGGGCTGGTTTAGGCCCCTGGTAAGGGGTGGCAGGGGACTGACGAAGGAGTGGGGGTACAAGGATGCACCCCAGTGGCCTGACTTCCTTCCACCAGCCCCACCCACCAATAGGCCCAGCCAGCACCATCGGCCAGGCCTGGCCTTCAACCCTGAGCCTTTGAGAAACAGTTAAGGTCCAAATTCCAGCGACTTCCAAAGGCACCTCCCACCTCTGGTTCTACAGGAAATTTGGAAGATGACACTGGTTATCTCCACAGTGGGCACTGGCTGTGAGACATGGGTCGGGGATTCAATCTTGCTGGGCCTCAGTTTCCCCATCTGTAAAGTGGGACAGGAAGCAGCCATGCAAGCATCCGGTGTGTGTGAATCTTGGCTTCCCAGATGGTTATGGAAGAGAAATGGCTCTGGGCCCTCAAAGCCCATTTGGAAGTTAGGCCATCAGGGTCTTTTTTTGTTGTTTGTTAAACTAACATATTTTACAAAACAAATATGAACTTCTGAATTCATTTGCAAAGGGCAGCAGGGTAAACATGGTGCCAATCAGCAAGGGTAAGGAAGGGGCTGTGGACGGCCTTTCCCACAGCAGTGACAGTCACAGCCACACACACCTCCCGCTGTCCAGCTCGCCGCCCTCCACCCCGTATTAGTGGACGCTAACTTTTCTGCCCGGTTCCCATTGCCGGCCGCTGACACTCTGGGCTGGGAATCCCTTGGGGCTGGCTTGTCGCAAGTCTGTAGTGTTTTACGGCAGCCCCGGCCTCCACCACAACACCCCTACTCACCCCAGAGTGACAGCCAAAAATGTCCCCTGCCCGAAAGCCAATCCAGCCTCCTACCCTGCAGATACAGAGGGCACCATGGGGGGGGGGGATCTGGGGGTGCTCGGGAGAGTGGGGGGCACAGTCCCCTCCAGGACCGGGCAGACACCAAGCAAAGATGAGTCCCCTCCGTGGATGCAGCTGGCCCCAGAGAGCTCACACACCCTACCCCGGCGGGGTTGGGGTACTCGGGACCCTTTCTCCTTTCTTTCCTTCTGAGGTACATGCTCACAGGGGAGACGTTTCATTTGCAACTCCTGGGGCACTCAGAACAAAGCCGGCCTTGGGAAGATGTGGGGCGTGTGTGAGCAGATGTCGGGAGCAAGCAAGCGGCCGGGCCCCTCACAGATTCCCACCTCCTTCGGTGTAAAACACACGCGCCCATCTCGCCCAGTGTGTGGCTTCGGCGGTGTCTCAGAGCTCCCATGACGCCCTTTGAAGCAGATCGGTGCTTGTCACCTCAACACCTACAAAGTCCCGGACTCCTTGAGTCGGAACCTCAGCAAAGTTCGCTGTTCTAATGACCAGCCGGGACGGGCGAGGCGGCGAAGACCCATATGGAAGGTCACTGAGTTCCGAGGTGAGCTCCTAGGCTGTACACAGCACCACGCACCTAGAAATAAGAGGTTTCCCAAAACAAAATGGCAGGAAGCAGAGCAGGAGAGCTGCTCCAGATAGGAGATGCTGGGTTCCCGTAATGCGGAGGATTGAGCTGTGGAAAAAAAAAAAAAAAGCTTCACAAGGAACAGAACTCTGAGCTGAGCACGGGGAGTGGAAGCGTTGCTGGGCCCTGGCGGCGCTGTCCAGCCCGGGAGGACACTCGGGATTTTACATCGGGGCGGGCGCAGGCACCGTGCAGGTCTCAGTGCCACACGCACTCACGGGACAGTGCCCAGGAAATTGGGTGCTGGTGCAGGAAGCAGCTCCCGCCTCCCTCGGGTTCTCAGTCTCCGACGCCCCCAGACAAGTGGTTTTGGGGGGGAGCCCCACCCGGGCCAGCATGAAGAAGAATTCCTTGGAAACCACTGAGAGTGAACTGGGCACTCCCTGGAGCTTTCTGCTTGGCAGCTGCAGCAGCATTCGAGGTCCAGATAAAAGCTACCTCTCCCAGGAAGCCATCCTTAAATGCCAGCAAAGTCAGCTCGGCAATGACAAATGATGTTTTCTTTCGGGTCTGTCCCATCCTGATGTTGACACTGCCTCAGCCTCCCGGGCGCTGGGATTACAGGCAAACATCACCTTCCCCAGCCACGACTGTGGCTTTGAACTTTGTGTCTTTGATGCCAAGGGCCATGGTTTAGCACACCACTCGTGCGCCTGTCAACTGGTGCCAGCTCTGAACCATATTTCAGTGATGTGAAAGTTGAAACGCCCAAAACTTGAGCCCCAGCAGGTCCCTCACAGACCCGCACCCTGTGTGTCCACACACACTGGCCGCACGGTGCCCCAGCCACACACTGCCTGTGATGGGCAGCGCTCACTGGGTCAGGCGGGCTCTGGCCCCGGCGTTACATGGGACAGGTCACCTGAAGTGAGCTCTATCTGGGTCCGCTCACTGGAAAGTTCTCTGAGAACTTTGGGAAGTAGAAACCAAGCACAGAGCAGTTACATGTCCTGCTGTCATTTGAGAGGGGCCCAGCATGGGGCTGGACCGTGGGAACCCAGTGTCCAGCACGACCAGCGGTCCCAGGAGCTCAAAGACCACGGTGCTCACCGAGGGTCAAATCCGCAGAGACAGGAGATGGTGAGTGCCAAGGCCAGGGGAAGGAAGGGGGGCTTGGTTCTTGTGGGGACAGCGCTGGTCACACACAGTGAGGACTGGATGTGAGGGGAGGCAGTGGTGATGCGAGTTAAGCAGTTGCATCTGTGGAGCTCAGCAGGGCTGGAATCGGCTGGACACCGCGGAGTCCGACGCCCGCACATGGCTGAGACAGAAAAGTGTTTGCCACGTGTGTTCTACCACGGCCGGAAGTGTTTACGAGAGGAGTGAAACAGGAGGGTGCATCGCGGATGCCCGGCAGGTCTCTGCCAACCTTCGCCCTGGGAGGGGCGGGACCTCAGTCTACACTAGACCCGTGGGGTGGTGTTTGAGGGTTTGTGGCTGTGTACATGAGATGCATTTTGCAAATGTCTTTTTTTAAATGTCAAGAAACACTAAGCGATTGCCATGGCTAAACAGGCTTCCCATAACAGCGCAGGATGGATGTGTGCGTTTTGTGGTACACATTTTCATGAACGCACTATGTGTTTAGCCCTCGGCCATGTGTATCGGAGAGATATATTCAGCCATCTGTGACCTACTCCGGGAGACTGGAATTCTGCTCTGTTACACTTAAAGAGATTGTTAGCTGCAGGGGGAGTGGGATTGGGGCTTGGACTTTTCCACTATTACATCAGCAAAACCACCAACCCGCTGCCTTTATTTAAACTCCTGGTGACACGCGAGAATTATCCTCCGCAGCTCCCAGGTCCCCCCACCCCTTCTCGGACTGGGTGTGAGGGAGCCCGGACGCCAGTGCCTTCTGGGTTGCAGAGCCCATAGGCAATGGGGAAGCTTGGAACCAAGGACCCAGGGACCAGAGGAGGACTGTGGCTCTCCTGTCTCGGCATGTGCTCGAGATGCTATGGCTGGCAGGAAGGAGAGGCCAGGGGAGAACTCCCCAGATGCGGGGTCATCGGTGGGGACAGTTTGTCCATGGGGACGGGTTATCAGTGACTTTGAGCCCCTGTGGTGCAGACCGTGCATGCAGCTGGGGTTGCCCAAATCAGCTGCATGACCCCCTGTGCCCAAAGAGCGACAGAGATGATGCTCTTGCGGCACCAGAGACGGAGAGGCGTAGAAGGACAGAAATGGGTCCATCGCTCAGGGTTCTGAGGCCGCGAGTCCAAGGTCAAGGTCAAGGTCAAGGTGGTGCCTGGTAAGGGCTCTTTCCTCGTCGGCAGATGCATCTGCCCCCCAACCCCTCCAAGAGCAGTGAGCAGCTTCCTGGGGTCTCCACCCTCACAGCCCACTCACCCCTGAAGGCCTCTTCTGAGCTCATCACCTTGGGGTGAGGATTCCATCTTACGAACTCGGGGGGCTCAGACACGCAGACAGCTTTATTTGGGTCGAGCACACAATGGCACTAAAGCTGTCAAATCCCAGGGCGCGGGCACGAGCCGACTGCCGTCTGATGTCTCCCAGGCTCTCTGATGAGCGCTCAGCCGCAGGTCTAACGCCGCAGCCCTGGGCACACCGTGGCCTGGCTGAATCTCCTTTCTGGCTTGATGTATTTGCATAAAATTCTCCGTGAAATAAATGTGTGTGCACTTAAGACGCAATGCCGTTTACAGAGAGGAGGCAAAGTCGATCACAGAGCACCACGTCCCCCAGGTTTGGTCCAGCATGGTGAGCGGTCCAAATTTGAAATGTTGAGGTCCAGAACCAAAGGTCGATGAGGAAATGATCCATATTCCTAGAGAATCAGAAATTAAGGCTCAAATGAAGGCTAACGCACGGCTTTGAAGTCCCCCCAAAACATGAGAGAGATGAGCACATGTCCACTCATTCACCCAGCCGGTGCTGGGGCCTTGGCGGTGAACTGCCTCGGGGTACAGGAGCCCAATCCGCGCCCCTGTGCGGCGGATGGGATGTGTCCCCCACCCTCCGTAGTACATTCCCATCGATCACCAGGGCACTGATGCTAGGAGGCGGGTCCTTCCCCTGTGACCATGTCTTGAGGGCAGAGCCTTGTGGGTGGCGTTGGTGCTGTCCTCAAAGGCCCCAGCACGGCCGAGCCCCTTGGTGTAAGGAAATTCTGCTGGACAAGCAGGAAGCAGGCGGCTCTGGAAACCAGCTTCTACGGATTCCGGGCCCAGTCTCGGCTCTAGGGTCGTCCCAAATTCAGCCTCTGGTGCCCGGCTTCTTGACTGAGCCTCGTATTTGAAGCCCCATCCACGTGTCACTACTTGCTCCCCTAAATGGCCAAATAAGCTCTCTGTTCGCATAGTGTGGTGGATTGAAAACTGGTGGTCAGCTCAGCCGAACCGGATCCACGTGGTGCTGGGCGTGGCGGGCCCAGCAGAGGGCTGCCGCCAGCGTGACAAGCGGACCTGGGGGAAGGAGTAGCACTGTGGCTTCTCCTAAGTGCTTGCTGTTTGGTGCTGTCACTTCTCCTGCTGCCGTGGGCTCTTCTGGAGGGGCCTGCTGAGCTGCTCTCTGACAGGAACTCGGCTGTTCTCATCGTCAGGGGAGCTTGGGACCTCATTGTCACTGAGGATGGCTGTGGTGATGTTCGGGGGAGCCTTGGTCCTTATTTTGAGGACCACTGCACACCCCTTGGCTGCTGGCACAGCTCCCTCGCCCTGCTGGCCTAGACTTTCTAGCGTCCCCCACTGACCTTTGGGCCTTCCTGGCGCAGCTCCTTGAAACAGACTTGCGTGAGTCCCTGTCATGGGCTCTAGGTCTTCAGCTGGACTCGTGTAGGTCACTGCTGTGAAATCCAGGCCCTCGGCCGGATTTTTCTAGGTCTTTCTAGATTTTCTGCACTTTCTTTGCACTTCACTCTGGGTGACTGTCCTATGAATCATGAGTCCCGTATTGTCTTGTTCTCTTTGCAACCCTGACCACACCACACAGAGCCCGGTTCGCCTGACCAGAACACCTTGCCCAAGGGGGCTGATGGCCGTGAGCGATGCTGCCATGCACATCTCCAGAGGACCCAAAGCAGAGAAGTCCATTGGCTTTTGCTTTCTGGTGTTGCACACACGTGTGGGGCTCTCTGTGTCCGAGCCCGTGCCTGGCCCAAGGAGTGAGTTTCCTAGCACGCATGCACCTGGCATTTCTGCACATGTCATAACTGTACCTCTAACCTTTGGAAGAATGAATTAAGCTTTTCCGGAGTGACAGCACCATCCTCAGTCCCGCCCAGCCTGCCCCAGCTTGTTCTGTCTTCGTCCATGATTGAATCCGTTCAACTCCAAGACTTAGCTAAAATCCCCATCCTCAGCCTCCTGGGAAGAGCTAAGGCTTGAGCAGCTGGTGGCTGCTCCCTGGGCACACCTGCTGTGAGTTACCCTCCCAGCACCCGTCTACACAGTGCATGTGTAACCTGGGTGCTGCTCCTTCCTGCCTGGTACCTGGGCCCCTCTCTGGCTCCCATGTCCAATGCCCTGGGCCTGCAGATAGCTAAATATGGGATTCCTGTGGAGTGGAGTGGAGTGGAGTGGAGTGGAGTGGAGTGGAGTG
>PVLA01011179.1:0-55700 GCA_004027455.1 Hydrochoerus hydrochaeris
AAGGCCTGGTTGGGTTCATATGAAGAGTCCTTGACCCAAGACAGGCACTGTCCTACAGGCAGCCAAAGATGGGCAACTAGGACACATATGTTACGCCACCAGCCACCTAAGACAGGCACAGGACCAATTGCTGTCCTGCAGGCCCATGACGGGTAAGGCCTGGTTGGGTTCATATGAAGAGTCCTTGACCTAAGACAGGCGCTGTTCTCACAGGAACTGCCATACTCCCATAAGTGATAAAGGAAACAATGTAGAGAGCGGCATAATAGCCTCACACATCTCTTCCTCCTGCAGGCATCCAGGTGCATCGGCTTACATTTCCCAAACTAACTAAGTAACAAGATTGAGATGTTACAAAGATGAAAAGAGTTAATTAACACCTACTGAGCCTGGGGTTGAGGTTAAAACCTATTGTTTAGGATTATCCCTGCCTGGCCCTAAGCCTGGGGCTGGGGGTTGCTGCCAAGGTTAGCATATATATATTCCAGCTTCTAAAAAATAAAGCAGATTCAGATTCACTCACAGACTGGTGTGCAGTGTTTTCTGTCTCTCACTTGCTGACTCCCTGTCCACCTTTGGGAAACCCTAGCCCTGCCGCAGCTGGACTCCAGCATAACAAGAATTCCTAATAAGATCAATGAAGATTTTCAATCTTCCATGCCTTATGGTTAGCAGTATACAAACAGCACCAAACATTCAAACTTCTAATTAGGATGAAACTTACATGCTTTTTCGCAGTAAAAACCCCATTGTCTCCAAGACAACTAGGAAATTACATGAAATCAAAATGTCCTCCAGTCACCAGCACAATAGTAAGTCAAGACAGAGTCAAAGAAATGCAATACCTCTGGGACCAAAGCAATGAAATGAAAATGACTGAGAGACACACCCACCTAGTTTTATTAGGAAGAAACACAACAACCTGTAGCCAAGGACAGGAGCAGAGGAAAAGTTAGGTCAAAAGAAATAGTATAATTAGTACTATTTTTCAGGAACATTTGTATGAAACCTTAAACTACCAGAAAAGAATCTGTCAAGCTGTCATTAAAAAGTGACAGACTATGGAAAACACAAAAATTTCTGAATCATTCCATGCTAGGAGCAGAAAGATAGTATCTATTAGACATAACTTGGCAAGTTGGCTTGTTTACTGCAAAAACTATTCCAGATGATGAACCTGGATTTAATATGCTTCCATATATATATATATATATCACTTTCATCATGTGTACTACCCAAAGAAAGATCTGCCTCTCTACAATTCAAGTCATCTAAAAAGAGTAGTTGATAATTTCACTTACATGTTAAAGATCTTTCTTGGAAACTTAGATGTATGGTAACAGCTCCCTGATTTCAAAGAGAGTCAGTATAGTTGAAAGCTACTCTGAATTTTGAGGGAAAAAACCATGTGTAGTTGTGCATTATTTTTTAATTTCCTTGACTTCATGTTTGCAGTATATAACGACATTCATCGGGGGACCTGGTGCCTGCACATAACATGCCTCACGTGTGTTTTATCTCCTTCTCCTCCCCTCCTCTTCCCTCCCTCCCCGGCTCTGCAATCCGACCTCAGGATCCAAACCTGGCCTGAGACTCTCCTCTCCACAGTCAGTGGTGACGTCTCACCATAGGCAATACTCATGCTGGATTTGTTCCTTGGCACTTCTTATTGCTGCCTATCATGATTTATTTATTTTTTAATAAATGTCATAATTGGGTTATTGATTTTTCTATGATCCATTTTTTAATTTTTTAAATCTTACTTTTATTTACTTATTAATTTATTTATTTTGTTTTTTTTTTGAGACAGGGTTTTACTATGCAGTTCAGGGTGGCCTCGAACTCACTTTGTAGTCCAGGCTGGCCTCAAACTCATAGCAATCCTCCTGCCTCAGCCTCCTGAGTGCTGGGATTACAGGCCTGTGCCACCACATCCAGCCTATGGCAACTATTTCTTAATTTCTCTATTCTCTTCAACTTTCCCTGATAAGCTCTATCTACCCCTAACCTTTAGAGAACTAGAGAGTCCATTAGCAGAGAAGCTTTACTACTGAATGACAAGATGCAGAGCAGGGAATGGTACACAACAAGCCTGTTATTATTCCCCAAATCCAGCCTGGCTCCCAGTGTGATCACCCTGAAAGGTGGAGGAGTCCCTCATCTCTCCCTCTTCCCCCACAGCATCTGATACCTGCAAGTGGGCCCCAGGCTGCCACTCACCTTCCTCTGTGGCTGACCAAGTCTCCACCACTTGCTTCCCCTGGGTTTTTCCTTGAAAATGAAAAGAGAAGAAGGCCAGAGTGAAGCGCATCTTTCCTCTTTACAGCTCAGGAGAAAAGAAACTTCAGGTCCAGGCTCAAAGTGATTCATTCTGCATAACCCTAGAACCAACAAATCTCTCTAAATCCTTACCTCACCAAAATGTTTCATAACCTAGCGAGGCCAAGGTCCCAGAGGGGAGTTAGTTGGGCTCCAAATCCCAGAAGAGTGAGGTGGGTGGGGTGAAAAAGAAAAAAATATCCTTTCTATCCTTTCTCAATCTTTTGTGCTTCACAGACACTACTTTCTAGGAATCCAGTTCAGATAAACTAGAAGCTAGAACTGCTGTTGCCAATCATGAGAAAATGCGTTTCACATACAACTGCTCTTTTCCAGGAACAGCATTTTGTTCAGACTCTGCCGAATGGTACAAATTACATCCAATAATCTGCTGTAAGCTTTAGAATCCAGTTAATCAAAGTTGCAGGTTAACCAATAAAGGCCAAAAACCTGAAGGTCTCGGACAGTTTCAAGTTCACTTATTCATTCAGTAAATAAGCGCTACATTCTGGGCACTCAGTGAAGCTAAGACGTTAACAGGCCACTGCTGACAGACTCCTGAAAAGGCAGAGAGGAAATACGCAGCCCAGTAAATAGAGCATTGCAAATGGTAATAGGTGTTTGCATTTCACCCTTCAACAAAATTATACTTCTAGGCACCACTCAGCTGACACCAGGATCTTTAACTGGAGGAAGCAGTGACCAGGGAAGCACAGGAGAGAATTACAGCAAATTGTTGGTGTGGGAAACATTTGCATTTAAACTCTGCTTTGCAAACAACAGTCTGGAGAAGTCATCAGGCTGACAGCTCACTAGTCCAAAAGGTGCTTTTTTTAGGGTTTCATAGTCAACCAAAATGATGGCCCACACAGTGCCCGAGTCTGAGTCACTAATACCCATTCTACACAAGCTTCATAACATATTTCTGTGATAGTGTCACTTCCGGGTAAGCAGTGGTCAAGGTGACATTGCACTCCAAAAAAACTCATCCAGCACCAGGAAGTGCAGAAGCCAAGCAGCTGTGTGCCAGGGAGGGCGTCCCCGAGACATATCAGATGGGGGCAGAGGGTGTCTTCACAGGAATCGTGAATAGCGACAGTAACTCATCGGCCCGTGCCCACTGGCACAGCATCTCACCGACATCTTCACATCTCTGGAATTTAGCAAAGGTATCAATGGCCCATCAACAAACTGAAGAGATACCTGCTAACTGAAGCCACCTGAACGCTGGGAAACTAAGCCAGAGGACAAGGAGGGCAGTGGAGCGAGAGAATTTTCTCCAGCTCTCCTCCACGATGTGTGCCCCACTTCCAGAGCCTGCGTCTTGCACACCGTGGGAGCAAACTACTTTTTCAATAAATCACGTGGGGATTTCTCCTTGTGTCAATACTTCTTTGCTGGTACCCATCTACTTTAATTTTTTACCAACTTCACTTCCCAGCCAGGCATGGGATTAAGGACCCTGGATCCACAAACAGAAAGGGATGCCAAGGAAGTTTAATGGAGAAAAACAACGAAGCAGAGGCCCTGTGGTGGACAACACTGTTGGCTTGAAAATTATTTGTAGTGTTTCCTCAGCCTCATGGAAAAATAGCCAGGACGAGAGGCCAGAGACTCCCTGCTGAGGACGACGGGCGGAGGAGACCCGTGAGGCCCACAGGTCCAGGGTCAGTTGAGACTGTGCACAGCACTGCACACCTCGCTTAAGAGGCCAGAAGAGGCTCTGAGAGCCACAAGGTCTCCTGAAATAAGGACACCAAGTACAAGGACAGCCCACATGAGGAACGAACAGATTTTCCTCGCGTAAGACTAAGGGAAGAAGAAAAGCAAACCATTGTTAGAGCGGGGTCACCCATCAAATAAACTTCAAAAGGTATCTCCCCCACAAAAAATAAAAATAAAAAAATAAACTTCAGAAGAACCTAAAAGTTAAATATGTAATCACATCCTCTCCTCTGAATATGCCACTGAAATAACATTAGTAAGATCACAATCCACACAGGACCTACAAATTCCCACACAGTCTGACACTCCTTCAAAATTAGGTCAAGACAGAATCTTGACCTAACCCTGCTTCCTCTTCCACTTCCACCACAACGGCTGCTGAGCGGGCCTAGAAGGCTCTCTGAATGCCTGCCTTCCTGAGTTTAACTACAATCTTCCCTCAGCTTTTATTTCAAGGTCACTTCCTGGACCTCCCCAAATAGGTCAGTGACCCTAATAGACATTTTAGATCATCATACCCTCCCCACCTTTAGAACACTTAGCACAGTTTCGGTTTTATATAGCAATTTAAAATAAAGTCTATTTTCCCCCAGCACCACTGAGGTACAACTGAGGAACACTGTACGTATTTCAGGTGTTGATGCTTTGCAGATGTATGCAGTGTGAAGTGATCACCACAGCCATGCTAGCATGGCCTCTCCTCACAGTTACCATTTTTTTGATAAGAATATTTAAGACCTACTCAGAAAATTTCTCATACATCACATACTGTTGTCACACTTGAGTCACCTTGCTGTACTTTAAATCTCCACAATTGACTCATTTTATAACCGGAAGTTCACCTTACACCCGGAAGTTCCTGCTTTCCCTTTGACCAACATGGCCTCGTTTCCGATATCCTCCCCTCCGAAGCTCCCTTCTGCTCTGCTTCTATGAGTTTCACATTTTTAAGATTCCATTTATCAGTGCAGTCCTAAAGTACTGCTTTTCCATGTTAGGCTTATTTCACTTACACAACGACCTCATTAAGCTCTATTCTCTACCAGGCTTAAATCCCAAGGGGTAAGGGTAACTTCTGCCGTCTCACAATCGACCTAGCACTACTGTATCACAGGCACTCAGTCAATTTCTAAGGAATTAAAGTACACAGCTGAGAAACCGAACTAAAGCTCATGTGATCACATAATCTTGGAGTGGAGATGGCCATACTATGCAGAACCTATAATCTTCAACAACTAATAAATTTGACACTTGAAAAACAAAAATTTCTATCACTCTTATGAAGAAGTTTAAAAGTAATTAAGAACCAGAAAAAAAAATTTGCAATATCCCTAAGAGTTGACAGTTTAAAAAAAAAAAGAGCTTTTTATGTTTTTAAACGTAAAATAGAAATAGAATAAAATAGGGCATTTTATGCTTTTAAACATAAAATGTTCAGAAAATAAAATATTAATATTTTTACCTCTGAAATTGATAATTTTAGAAAATTATAATGGTCAGTGTGAGCACCAACATAAATTCTACTAAAATACAAATCTATAGACTCTTCCTGGGTGGCAGTTTTGCAACACACACAAAAGTCTATCTGGCTTTTGATCCAGTAATTTCTCCTCCAGAAACTTAGTCCAAGGAGAAAAGAATTTACTAGAGAGGTACTCACAAAAATAGGTAAAGGCTAGAACAGCACAAAACCTAACAATACAGGAGACACATTTCAAGGTAGACATAAAGTAAAACATCACTGAAATCAGGAAACACAAGAATAATCAATGATATGAGAAAATACAGCCAATATAATAAGTGAGAAAAAAGATTTCAAACCAGTATAATTTTTACTCTGTTATGTAAAGCACACATATTCAGAGAAATAGAAGTGAGGCTGCCAAGACGTACTAAAGGGTTACAATTGCTATCAGGATATACAAAGTCCATGATGATTTTTATGTTCATTGTTGTATTTTACATTTTCCACAATTAATATTTCCATTTTATAATTGAAGAAAGACTAATGACAAAAACCTTAGTCACACCTAACCCAATTCTCAGATGTTCTTAGGGTGGCAGGGTGGTGGCACACGCCGTAATCCTTGCAGAAGGACCACCACTGGTTTGCAGCCAGCGTGGGCTGCTGAGTGACCTTAAGGCCAGGCTGCATTACAAAGCAACACTCTGTCCCAAAAATAAATTAATAAATAAGTAAGCAGTAAGTTTTGAAATGTGCTTATGTTGTGCAAAGGCCCACACTAGATGTTTTACACATACTACTTCATTCTCCTGTGAAGTAGATACTAATCCCATGACGCACGTACTATCAGCACCCCTGTTTTAAAGATGAATAGATGTGATTTAATCAATACCCAGTTGTTTTCTTACATCGAATGAAAGTTACCTTTCTAACCCATTCCCAAATGGCAACTATGTAAAGATAAAAATCACCAAGGCACAATATATCTGAACAGATACATCTGAAACAGGGCTTCCAAGTACAGAGCAGGGCTCTGACTTCAGATTCAGCCAAGACAAGGAACTGATGGGAAACATCGATGACCAGACACTTTCACAGCAGCCCACAGCGAGCTAAGGGATTTCGGGCTTCACCATCCGGTTTGCCCTGCAAGAGGGACCCTGAATTCGGGAATCCTCGCCCTGTGCTCTGCACACCTTCCTGAAGGTGCAGGGGAACACCCTTTGCAGGAGACCAAGAGTCACATCCCATCGCCTCCTGCAGGGAAGAGAACTCCGCACACCAGGCACCCATACTGGGCTCTTCATAGGGCGCCCGCAAGGCAGGAAATAGCAGTATGCTTACAACTATGGGATGCAAACAATCAGACAGTGACTGCAACAAGGTCACAAGACTAACAAGCAGGAGAGCTGGCATTCAAACTACTGTCACCTATCCAACTCTCGGGTCCTCTTTCACCCTGCTGCAGCCCCCTGCCACATTACCGCACCCCAACCCCCCACCCCAAGACCCTGGTGCTGGGGCAGCCACGAGACGCACCTGCAGCCCCGCCCTGGCTGACAGCACACATATCAGCATGCCCGGCCTGGCTCCTTGGGTATACCAGGGATGTAACAGAGTCGCAGGTGGACAGAGGAGCCCCCATTCCTCCAGCATCATCCCCGACCTAAGCACAGTCTCTAGGCAGCTGGGAACCCCAATTCCCCAGGCTGCGAGCAGCATCCCCAAAGCCAGGCCAGCAGGAGGGGCACACAGTTTAGCGATGCAGCACACCTGCACCAGCCCCAGCCCTAAGTGTCAGGGGACCCAGCAGGCCATCCTCCCATGCCCAGGAGTCACATGGTCACCATGCCAACGGCAGAGGCAGAGACACAGCCACAGCCTGGCTTCCAAGCATTCTCCCTTTTCACTGACGCCTGACTCCAAAGATAGAACCAGCTGATGACACAACACAAAGAACGTACAAGCCAGAAAAGAGACAGAAAAAGTGCCAGACGCGGTAGCTCATGCCTGTAATCCCAGCACCTGGGAGGCTGAAGCAAGAGGCTTGTTGCAAGTCCAAGACCAACCTGGGCTACAAAGTGAGCTGGAGACCAACCTGAACTGCATTGTGAGACCCTGTCTCGACAAAAAGAGAGACAGAGACAGAGAGAGCGCTGAGATCTCACCAAAAACTGGGAAAATGACCACAGCACATCTTTCTGAGCATGGTGCTCTTGGTACCTGAAAACAACTCCTTCAATCTTCTCAGAAGGAACCGGGTGGGAATCTCGATGGCTGACAGCTGTGTGGAGCCAGCGGTGTACAAGACATCTCCGAAGGCCTTCCACTCGGCAAGGATTTTCTTAAGTGCTGTCTTTAATACCTGCTGCTCCTTCACCAAATCGCTCAGCCAGCTCACCTCCAAGGCGACACTCTCATGAAAATTCTTCCCAGTGCTTCTGAAACCTAATTTGTATCAGCACTTGGAGAAGGTGTCACTGTCACCGTCACTGTGCGGTGAAGAGACTGGCCCACTAGGGCTGGAGCAGGGCCTGAGTCTGCATTTCTGACACGCACCCCCAGGTGTCACTGCTGAGGCAGGGCCACCTTCGCATGGCAAAGTCCTGGCCAAGATTCCAGGAGATTTTCATGTACCATGATCCTCACCTGCTCTTTCAGGAATTCCCTAGAGCATGTTAACTTGTTTTTGCATATGTGGTTCAATGACAGGACTTCTCTTTTACAGACACAACTGACAGGCATTCCCAGAAAATTAGTTTCTTAGATTAGCTCTTCTCAAAACGGACTGCGCAGACAGACATTTTCTTGCCAGATCCAACAGAATGACTTGGGAGGTCCCCGTGATGACCTCTCCATCGCAGTATTCCTCACCCAGCCACACACCAACGTCGGCTGCAAGAAAAGGATACAGATTCCAACAAGGCACTGAGTCTCTTAAAACACTCTGTGGCCAAGAAGAAAGCATACACCTTAAATAATAACGTGCTGAACAGATCCACAGGTGTTGGACAGAAGAGCCAAAGACACTGGGTTGGGAGAATAAATGTGGCCCTGGTATGAGATTCCTTCCCTTCCTCACTTCCAAATCCTCCCACCCTCCAACCAAAGTAGCAACAGCATCAGAAGTCATAGGTCCTAGCACTGGAACTCTTACATATACATTGAAAGTATAAAGAAGCAAAGTCACATATATCTGAACTCTGCAAAACAGAGATTCACTTCAGTCCACCTTACAGGACTGACTCCTGAAATGGCTTAAAATTTAATGACATTTTCCTTTTATGAGTGACTCACTTAAACCATTTTCAATGGCAATGCTGAGAGAGAGACAGGAAATGGAAAAAGTAGGTTAACTGCATGCAGAGAAGCAAAGGGCTTTCCTTTTTTTAACTGAAATTTGGAGAAGTTAGCAGACAGTAAGCACCAGTACCTGCAAGCCACCCAACCATATTTCCCAGGTGCACAGGAAGTGGGGGACAGAGCCGAAGCACCCCAAGGACAGCTGCCCCCAGGATTTCTCCATCCTGGACACCCATGCCATCCCATCTCTGGGCCCACACTGGGTGGCGAGGGCAGCACCCAGGAGTTTTAGTCTAAAACATAGCTCAGAAAAGGATGTGGCAGTTTTGAGAAACACACCAAAAGCCAGGCACTTGACACACTTAAACCCTTTAATAAGTCAGTTATGTAGACAGCACTGCAACTGCAGAAAAAGAGAACCTTCCATCAAACCACTGATGACACAAGGAAAATCATTTAATAATGTGAAATGTCTATGCTATCTTTATTTGCTTTATTATAACATAATTCTAGCATGCCTATAATCCCAGCACTTGGGAGGCTGAGGCAGGAGGATCGCAGCAAGTTCAAGACTCGACTGGGCTACAAAATGAGCTGAGGGTCAGTATGAACTGCGTAAGCGAGACCCTGTCTCAAAACACACAAAATAAAATAAAAATAAAATAAAATAAAATACTTCAGTCACATAGAAATTTATTCCTGAAAACAAGGAAATGCATGAAGACTGATGGAGCTGTGTAAAGAACACAGAAGCTGGCTTGACAGGGACCTGAATCCAAAGCTGTCTTTAGCCCACATTCATGATGGAATCTGACTTAACTGTCTCAAAGCCTGGTGGCCGCAGTGACCCAGGCTCGGTCTCTCCACATTTAAAGACCACCTTGACCATACCCACCAAGTGAGCTAGCAGCTATTCCAGAAGTGTGTATTTTTAAAAGTACCAAAGCAGGTTAAATCAGTGAAGGCCAATCTAAATTTGGGGCTTTGATCTAAAATTGATCATGGCAAAGCAGATGGCAAACAGAATCTCCTCCAGCATTTTCTCAAGAAAGAAAACAGCAAACCAAGAAAAGATCCTTATGCAACAAATGAACATGCTCTAAGTTTAGGGGGAAAAATTTGAACATGTTCTTAATTTTTTTACATTCTTGTCACAAACAACTAGATTTAAAGGTCAGCATCTTCATTTTTCAAAGCACATTATCAACAGATACACAACCTGTTTTATCCATACTAACAAATAGTTTCAAAAACGAGGGAAAATCCCTGAACAACTTGAATAATTTCCCAGTCACTTCTCATCTTTATTTCCTGACCAAACACTGGGTTCTGATAAGAACAGCTTCCATAACCTGTAATGAATGATCCTTAACAGTTGAGAGGCTAACATTAGCAAGGGACTAAAACTCAAAACAAAGTTATCTTTCATATTCAAAACTAATAATCATGAGCTATAAACGATTAAAGAATATCATTACAGATTTAATGTGATCGAAGAATACTCTGTTACGAGTTTAACTGGGTCTTGCCAGCTGGAAACCCAGGGGTGCATATATGGCTGTCTCATTGGGCAGCCTGTTCCACTGGGGGTACAAACAGATCAAATCACTTTTATCATTTTTTTTTACTAATAAAATTAATTAAAAGCCACCCAATGGGAGGACAGTCATCCATATACCACCACTGGTTCAAGCCACCTGGAAATGCAAGACACATGGCCCCATCGTGAATGCAACAGATGTTTCACTGCAGCTACCAATGGCAGACAATGTAAAGCCCACTCACGAAGACACAATACGTGAATACGGTCCCTCCTTTCAAGCCAACCAGTTTGAAATACTAGTAAATTCTCTCTACTTTGGTATAAGTTTAAGCTTTTATTTCTCTTCAAATTAGTAAGAAGTTTTGCGATTTATGTTCCCCAGACAAATATCAGCAAACAAGTTTTAAAATTACACAGACATTTTAGAATTCTCACTGCTGCACAAATCCATATACTAAGACTATTTTGCCCCATAAATTGCTTCTCATGATGACCCATTTTAAAAGAAAAAAAAAATCTAAAATTTTGCAAGTGAAATCAAATCACTCTAATGGATGACTTACCTCAAAACCGACTTATGTTTTATCTACATTAAAGTCATTCTAAGAAATAATATGAAAGGTTATTCCATTAATACTTGTTTAATAAAACAAGCTTAATTTTAAAAGAACTATACGTGTTGGTTCTACAACTTCGATAGTCTCAGTACCTGTCACTGCTTAAAACAGTGTCATCGTCCTGAAGTCAAACACTGCTTACAAGTTCTTTAAGCATTAAAAACAGCTGGGCACAGCACAGCAAGGGGCAGCAGAGCATCTAGAACAACCTGGCTGCCTTGTGCAAAACTGAGAGAGAATCCAAGGGGTAAAGTCAGGCAAAATGAGCTTCCACTCTGGGCCAGGCCACTGTGTCCAGGAGAAGCATCTGTAACAACCGTAGCTCACACCCACAGAACCACAGAAGACACACCAGAGCAAACACAAGATGTAAGGCACCAGTCAGCATGTGGGCACCTTGCCACACAGGACCAGCAGCTGCCAACCAAAAAGGGTCATACCCCATCTGTCACAGTGAACTGGCTGGTGGACCTGTGTCACTGCGGACAGCCTGGAGGGCAGTGTGGACTCCACACCAGTGGACCCCATTGCCGTGAGGAAAGCAGACGAGCCTCCAGGAATGAGAACTTCCATACAACCAGAACTGACTGTGGAACCCGCTGGGGTCACCATCACCAAGAAACCGTGGAACTACTGACACTTCTTCACTTCCTACAATAAAGATACCAGGAACAGAATGGCTTCATAAATCTGCTCCTAGATGTATCCCCTTCTGCCCTAAATGGAATTAAACAGAAAGCACTAAAGTCTTCTCACATTTTGGAAATATAAAAAGTGGAATATTTTATGTCTTCAAGCTTGAGAGAAAGGAATTTTTAGTACTGAAAACTGCACCTAGCTAGGGCCTTGGGCCCAGACCCACTAATGCTGTTATTGCTGTTGTTATTATTTTCTGTTGAAATAAGGTCTTGCTAAATTACCTAAACTGTGCAATCTTCCTGCCTCACCCTCCCAAGTAGCTGAAATTACAGGCATGTGCTACTGCACCTAACAAACAATTATTTTTGAATCCTATATATCACAGCCATCCTGAAAACTATAATGTTATTTTAATATACAACAAAAATAAAGCAATAAAAAACATTTCAAGTCCATATCCTTTAGAAACACTGATTATTCTAATGGAACATGGTGCCTATTTGCTACATTCATTCTCTCTTGTTGTCTTTTTCATTTCAAATTTAGCTAAGGATCCATTAGAATTTCATCCCATCAAGATCTGTATGAGTTTCTTTAAAAACTGGGGGGAAACTCCTCAGGACACTGATATCCAAGTTCAGATGCTCTATGATATGGTAGTTATTTTTGTGGTCTCATTATATAAAGCCATTTAAAAGTACTTTAGTGCTGCCAACTTAAAAACTCAACAGTACTTAGTTTCACTCTCTCCAGCCACCTACAAAAAGGAGTCTAGAAGTATAAGCAAAATTAAATATAGAAATGAAGACACTGCCAGAGCAATAAACACACAAACAAAAAGAAATCATACAGAAACAAAACCGTGTCTAATGTCAACTTTTCCTTGATAAATCAACACCAAAACTCATGCAAGAAATGCCTTCTGTGTACTTCTTCCAAACGTGTATCCTTCCAGTCATCTAACATGCATTTTCCCCTTAAGAAACTTTTATTTTGTCACATTATTTTTCTTCTGAAGAATTAACTAATTTAACAAAATTTAAGAAAGTTGCTGAAGTTCAGTAGCCTATTAAAGCTATCAAGTTGCATGTATCTGCAGATGCTGCCATTCAAAGCAAAAAGAAGCCAATCACATACCCCACAGCACTGAAAGTACAGGCCCAGAGGTGCCTATAACTCACGTGCACGGGAACACAGTTCAGGACAGTCAAAGGGCGGGAACACCCACCTGTGCACCAAGGGACCAAGGGAAGACAATGTGCTGCCCACGCCACGGTCTTAACAGGACACTGCCGCGCCAGACACTGTGAGTGAACCTTGAGACCATCATGCCAAGCGCAATAGGCAAGTCCCAAAATAACAATGCCTTACCGCTCTCCTGGTGAGCATGGTTTTAAGTTCATAGACAAAATGGAGCGGGAATTCCCATAGCTGAGGGGAGAGGAAAAGGCAGTGTTTTGCTTAAGGCACGCAGAGTTTAAGTCCTACAAGATGAAAGGAATGTGAGACATGGATCCTATCATACTGGGAATGTACTTAATATTAGCATATTGCACATCCAAAAAGGGTTAAGATGGGAAGTTTTATATGCTGCAAGAAACCAAATGTGCCTCCCCAAAATTCCTATGTTGAAACCCCACTCGCATTGTAGGGTAAACATTTGGGGATTTGGCCTTGGTCAATCGTCAGGTCATGAGGGTTAAGTCCTCCTGAGTGGGGACGGTGCGCTGATGGGAAGAGGCCAGAGAGCTTAGCCGCCCGCTTCGGCTGTGCAGAGGCGGACAGCAGTTTGTACCCCAGGAAGAGCCCGAGCCTCAGAACCTCTCAAGCACTCCACTTCCGGGCTTTTGTTTGGTTAGAGCAGTTAGAGTGAACCAAGGCGTCAATTATATCCCCAATAAAGCTCAAAAATGCTTGTTATTAAAAAAAAGTAAATACAGAAATAAAAATAAGCCACTGAAATTATCACTCTATCTAGTTTTCAGCCATCTAAGAGCAAAAAAAAATTACAACCATAGAAAGAAAATGGCTGATCTTTCTTCCACAATATTATGACCCATCAAATGTTCAAAAACATTTAATGTGATGGTTTTATGGACATAAGTGAAAGAAAGAGGTGATAAGTGATGACTTTTATTTAGGGATATAGGTGAACCCTGTATCAATATTTACAAGACAGACTTTTGCCGCTTCTCAGACACAATGTGAGAAGTAGGTTACAGCTTTAGAACACTGTCCAACTGGGATAAACATGCTGCAAAATCAGAAACATACAAGCGAACACTTGGTGGTATTTTTTAATTTTAATTTCTAATCACCTTTTTTCACTATACTTTTACTTACCTTTTACTCTTACTTTTGTAAAGTCATCATGAAATGCCTTAATTATAAATAAATAAAAAGGTTCTACTGGTCCCAAGAGAGAAGGTTTGGGAAAAAGAAAACACTTAAAACTTAAAAGGAAAATCTGGGGAATGACACGTCTGCATGGGGCTCTGAGAAGCTCTGCCGCATCCTCAGGACCAAGGAGGCCACTGTACACGCAGCACTATACACACAGCTACTGCGGGTCAGAGCAGGCACCGTGAGCAGCAAGCAAAGGCAAGAAGAGTGGTCAGCTGCCCACCAAGAACACACAGAGCTCAGAGCAAAGAGTGGGAGGCTCACTGGTTCTAGGCATGAAGGAAATCTCTGACCAAGCACCAATGGCCGCTAATGTAACCAAAGTTCAAAAGCCACACATGACAATGAGCACAAGCTACAGAATTATTGCAGAGAAGTCCACAAAAACAGAGAACAAATACACCAAATCCCAAAGAGGGAGGGAAATCTAATGTTGCATTAAATTATTTGAAACGTCCACTTTTCAACAAAAATATAAAAGACACACAATAAACAATAATGTACAGCCCCTTTACAGAAAATAAAGCTGTGCATCAAAAAATATTCCAGAAGAAGCAGATATTAAACTTACTAGACAAAGACTTTACCTATTACATAGCTATTACAAACATGCTCAAGCAACTGAAGCAAACCATCTCTAAAGACTTACAAGATGGCCTGGCATACAACTCAGCATTACAGCTAGCATGTGTGAGGAACACAACTTCAGCTCAGAGGGAGAAGGAGAGGGACATAGAAAGGGAGGGAGGCAGAGAGATAAGAGACAGACAGAGACAGAGAAAGAAACAATATTAAAGGAGCGTATAAAAAGTGACATTTCAAAAAACAAAAAAAAAATGCAAAAATATTTTTTGAGGGGCCAATGATTTCGTTCAGTGGCATATGTGCCTGCCTGGCAAGCACAAGGTCATGAGTTCAATCCCTGGTACCCCCCCCAAAAAAAATTTTTTTTAAAGAACCAAAACAAAGCCGTGTATGGTAGTGCACACCTGTAATTCCAGCACTCTGTGGAGGCTGAGGCAAGAGGAATACAGCAAGTCTGAGGCAGCCTGGGCTACCTAGCAAGTTCAAGGTCAGCCTGGACTACAGAGCAAGACAAACAAACAAACAAACCACAGAATTAAAAACTATAGAAATTTAAATGGAGAATTCATTAGAAAAGTTCAACTGCAGATTCAAACAAGTGGAAGAATCAGTAAACTTCAAGACATGAAATTGAGATTAG
The DNA here is from genome assembly GCA_004027455.1 of Hydrochoerus hydrochaeris. NCBI lineage: Eukaryota > Metazoa > Chordata > Mammalia > Rodentia > Hydrochaeridae > Hydrochoerus > Hydrochoerus hydrochaeris. The sequence continues at coordinate 15,240 of PVLA01011179.1, forward strand.
ATAGTCTTAGAAACCTAAAGAAAAAAATGGTGAGTTAACAGTGTCTTGGAGACCTGTGGGAACCCATCAAACACATATGCACACTGGGAGTTTCAGGAGGAGAACACAGACTAAAACAGAAACAATATTTAGAGAAACAGAAGCCAAATGCTTCCTGAACATGGGAGAAAACAATTATAATACAAGAATATTAACAAACTCTAAAGGGAATAAAAAGGTAGAAAAATTGTAAACACACACACACTAAGAAACTTAAAAGCAACCAGAAAAAGATGTCATTATGTGCTAGAGCTCTTTAAAGTTAATAGTTTATTTCTCATTAGAAATCAGGAAACGCAAAGGCACTGAGATAACACACTCAAAATCTGAAATAAAAGGTCAACCACAGCTTCTTCAAACTGTTCTTCAAAATATTAAGGAGGAATGAATACATTCTCAGAGAATTAAAACCTGAAATGATACATCACTAGCAAATTTATTCTACAACAAATACTAAAGAGAGTTACTGAGGCTGTAATGAAAAAAACACCAAGTATTGACTCAAATCCACACGGAGAAATGAAGAACATCAGTAAAGCTAACTACACAGCTCAATGTAGATGACACTATATATGTGTTTTTATCTATACACCCTTTTTAAATCTTATTTAAAATACAACTGCATAAAGCAATAATTATAAAAGTGTGGTGAAGGGCTTATAAGGGATGAAAGGTGTAATTCATATTGCATAAAAGAAAAAAATGAAAATATACTGGAGTAAAGTTTTGGATACTTCTAGAATTTAGTTTAAATTGATCCTAACTAGACTTGTTCAAGCTAAAGTGTTGATGGTAATCTCCAGGACAATTGTTAAGAAAATAACTCAGTAATCTAACACTATCATCAAGAATGACAGAGGAATGGTCTATAAAAATCTCCTCCAGGAAACCAGCGGGGGGAGGGGGACAGCGGCAAGGGTACACTAGAAATTACACATGTAACACAAGACACAACAATAATGGAAGAATTGAACAAAAAAAGTACAAGACAAAAAGAAAAGACATAACAGACAGATAAATCAATTATTGATTAAATCCTGATTATCAATAATTCTATTAAATTTAGTCAAAAGTAAAGGTCAGGAAAAATACATTGCTTAAATGATCCAACTATATACTGCCTACAAGAAACAATCTCGGAGACACAAATAGATTGAAAGTTTAAAAGTGAGAACAGATACATCATAGTTATAGACAGGATTGTGTCCTTTAAAGTTCATATGTTGAAGCCCTCACTTCATATGCTGAATATAACTAAATTGACAGACAGAGTTTTTAAGAGAAATTAAGTTAATGGGACCATTAGGGTAGGTCTGAAAACTGCACAAACTGGTGTCATAAGAGGAAATTTGGACACAGTACACATACGGAAGAAAGACCACATGAGAACACAGTAAGAAGGCAGTGTCTATTAGACAAGAAGAAGGCCTCAGAGGAAATCAGCCTACCGACACCTGGACCCTAGACTGCTAGCCTCAAGAACTTTAAGAAATTTCTGTTTTTTAAATCACCTCATCAGTGGTGCTTTGTTGCAGCAGAACTAGAAAGCTAACACATCACACACAGAGTAATGAAAAAGTCAGAGTGACAATATGATTATCAGACAAAATAGACTTCACAACAAAAACTGTTACTAGAGACAAAGGGTATTTTGTGATATAAAATGAAAAATTCAAAAGGAAACCATACTTACAATTATATATGTACCTAATAACAAAGATGCAAAATATAGAAGCAAAAGCTGAGACATTAATTCCCTACATTCCATCATGAGTAGAGAGCCAGGGATTTACAGCACCTGCCTGGCAAGCATGAGGTCCTGAGTTCAATTCCCAGTACCAAAAAAAAAAAAAGGTAGAAATAGACAAGAGTAATAAAGATAGATATGATACCAAAAGTACAAGGAACCATAAAACAAGATAAATTGGACTTTATCAAATTTGCAAACTTTGTGCTTCAAAGGACATTTACAAAAAAATGAAAAGACAATCTACAAATGGGAGAAAACACCAGTAAGTCCTATAGCTTGTAAGGGTCTGGTATCCAGATCATGTAAAGAACTTTTACAACTCAAAAATAGAAAGACAACCCTATTCTTAAAATTAGCACAGGATTGGAATAGATATTTCTCCAAAGAAGACATGCAAATGGCCAGTAAGTACATAAAAAGATGTGGACTATCAGTCATTTCAGTGATGCAAATCAAAACCACAGTAAAGTATTGTGTAAGTTTAGACCCACTAGGACAGGAGAAAAAAAGATCAGTAGGTGCTGGAAACTATGTAGAGAAATTGAAAGCCTCATGGAATCACTCACTGGAACTGCTCACTGCTGCAAGCTATGCAAAATTATTTTACATGTTTCCAAATGATAAACATAGTTACCGTATGACCCAGTAATTCCACTCACAGATTGAAAACATATCCATACAAAAACACCTGTTCAAATGTTCTTAGCAGCATTATTTATAATAGCCAAAAAGGAATAACATTCCAATATCTATCAACAGATGAATGGATAAACAAAGTGAATTATGTCCATACAGTGAAAACTATTTGCCCATAAAGAATAAAATACTGACATGTGCTACAACATGTTAAGTGAAACAGGCCAATTACAAAAGACAGGCATATAAACCTGGCATGGTGGTGTGCTCCTGTAATCTCAGCACTTGGGAGGCTGAGGCAGGCGGATCGTTGCAAGCTCAAGACCAGCCTAGGCTACAAAGTGAGCTCAAGGCCTGCCTGAACTGCATCAAAAAGACAAGTATATTGTATGATTTCATCCCTGTGAAATGCCCAGACAGACAAGCCTACAAAGACAGAGTGTCATGGCTAGCAGTGTTTGGGAGCTGGGGAGGTAGACCGTAAGACAACTAATCAGTATGCAGTTTCTTTTGGGAGAAAGAAAAGGCTCTGGAATTAGCGCTAACTGGTGGACTTTATGAGTATATTAAAAACTACTGAATTACACACTTTAATTGCTGAATTCTAGGACATGTCCATTGTATCTCAATAAAGCTGTTAATTTAAAAATATCACTGAGAAAAATGAATTCATGTAGAAGAATGTCCAAGGCAGGAAATTAACTTTACTTGGGCTTTTAAATCGGTTCAGCCTAAGAGGCATTCATTGACTCAAACTACACTAAATGCTCCCTGGGTTGCAAAGATAAATAAATTGTCCTCACCCTTGAGGAATTTAACCTTTAATAAGAAATTAATAATAGTAATCTTCAGAAAGAATTTTGACCTTCTTCCCATAGTTTTTACTCACACATATGCAGAATAGTAATTCAACCATGACAAACTTTAAATATGGGCCGTCACCCAAATTCACCAAGCAGATGCTCAGCATCATTAAGTCAAAGCCCAGCTCCAATCACAGTTCTCCCCCAGCACAAGCCTCCTGCCCTCGAGCGCCCACTGCAGTGTGGGGTCCCAGCTCTGGGTGCCATCTACTTCCCCTGTCTCATATCCTCACCCGTGCTCCAGCCTCAGGCTTCCTTCCTTGCCAGCTTTTATAGGATCTAGGGATTTTTTTCTCCCTTTAGGCATCTAGGTCTTTTTTTTTTCTTCCAAACTCCAATGAGTTTCTTCAGATATCACATATTGTCCAGCCATCCAAGCAAATGCAGCTTCCTTCCTCCATGCATTTATATTTTTTTACTTTGTAAAGACCCACCATGGCCCCTACTGGGTCCAAAACCTGTGTTTGGTGCCTTGCCCTGAATAACCCAGGTACTGACACCATCTCGTATTTTCTGTTGATCCAGAGCACGGGTTGTAAACCAGATGCAGGTAGCAGGTGAATTTCATTTGGCATGAGCTGTCCTAAAAATATTTTAATTATTTACCTACAATTATACACAAGGGATGTTTTACATGCACACATTTTAAGCTTCACTGGAAAAGTCTAAAGATTTGGTCACACTGGACCCAAACGCCCATGTGGCATCACCATGGTGAGCAAAGTGGCAACACCCACCTCCCCTGGGAGCAGGCCTCTCCGACAGCCCGGCCACTGCAGCAGGCTGCATTTATGACCCGTGAGCTCAGGAGGTGTTGGAGTTTAAGATGAGTCAAGCCCAGGAAGTCAGAATCAAATTTAATCATAAGGTGGGGCCTGGTCCCTTCTTTTGCAGTATTAGGTTGCACAGCCATGTCCTTCTACCCTCCCAACTTCTCCTACTGCTCAGCCCTGCAATCCCGCTCAGTCTTCCTGCCGTCAGTCCTGTCTAAAACAACTGCATGCGTGTATGACCCCAAGATACCCTCACAGAGACACTTTCTGGCCTGGCCAGCTCCTGCATACAGCAGCATGATTCCAGGCAGAAAGCACAAGTTTCTTCTCCACAGATGTATGAAATTCTCACTTTTGATTTATGTCTCTTTGATGTATGTGGACCTCCTTTCTGAGTTCTAATGAATTAAAACAACACATCTCGAAATTTCTGGGCATACAACACATGGGAATCTTATTAAAAATGCATATTCTATGTAAAGGACTCCAAAAACTTAATAGAAAAAAAATGTAGATAGCCCAATTAAAAAAATAGGCTACAGATCCAAACAGACATTGCTCAAAAGCAGACAGAAACATGGCTCACAGGTGTATTTTTAAAATGTTCAACATTACTAATCAGGAAAATGCAAATCCACAATGAGTTATCACCTCAACCCACAAAGAATGGCCACTGTCAAAAAGACTAAAGTGCTGGTAAGATATGGGGAAAAGAACACGGCTGATGGAAATGGAAATGGGTACAACCTTTACAGAAAGCAGTAGGAAGGTTCTTCCAAAACTTAAACCATAACTGCCACACAGTCCACTAAATCCACAGCTAGGTGTACACCCACAAGATGAAGTCAGCACGTCACACGGCTGTGTTCACCACTGCATGGAAGCCAAGAACAGAAAACTGAAGCGTCATCTGCTGATGCAAACAACAAGAAAATGTGGTGCCTGCATTCCACGGAGCGTTATTTGGCCATTAAAAAGGATGAGCCCTGTCATTTGTGAAAATACAGATGAAACTGAAGATCACTGTGTCAAGTGAAGTACGCCAGACACTGAAAGACAAGCGCTGGACCGCATGACCTCCCACACGTGAAGATTCACTGCCTGTGGGCTCTTCACAGATGCCGACAGCAGACCGGTGTTAGCAGGGGCGGGGGAGCAGAGGGGAAGATGGGCAAAGGCTGCTGGATGAGCTACGGTTAGGAACGAGAAGGTCTGGTATCAGAGCAGCTGCAGAGAGCACTCACACCCTGTGCTTCTGAAAACCTAGCAGCAAGGATTTTGAAAGCTTTAGCCACGCAGCACATGGTCGACGTTTGCAGAAATAGGTAAACTTAAACTGATATAAAGACAGCACAGTGTGCACATGCATCGAAACACCATGTCACCCCCATTAATATGTACAGCTGAGTTTTATGAACAATAAATAAATAAATAAGAAAAGTCCTCATGTGGGTGAGGGTGCAGGTTCTCATTCATCAGGTCCGATGGCAAGTGCGAGAGCCTGCATTTCCACAAGTCCTCCATGGATGCAGTCACGCCTGCCTGTGGCCCTGACCCTCACGGGAAATCAGAAGACTCAACCAAGGAAAGAGAAGCCTTCTGGGATGAGAATCGGCTGACGGCGTTAGACCTCCAGAGCTGCCATTTTAAAACTACAAAAACGTTCATCTCCAAGCACCCTGTGTCAAGGGAGTGTCTGATTCAGATAAGTCACTGCCCTTCGCAGCGGCCCCGAGGAAGAAACCATTTTGCATTGATTACTGTACATCTCTCCATGATCAATGCTGGGCACTGGATACTGGCCAAGTCTCCGTGTGTTCAGAGCACTTAAAATCTAGCTGGCAGAAGGACTAATGGGGAACAAAATAGTGCACCATTTAAAGCGGCACATGAGTAAGATCTCAGTTGTTAGAAAACAGTGATCCCAAGATGGTCACAAGGATGGTCACAGCATCCAGAGGAAAGCATCAAACCAACTTCATCTCCTGCCACCCCCGAGCGGACCAGGCACCTCCCCCTTCCGGTCAGGCCCCACAACCCGGAGGAATCACCTACTTTCCAAGTGCTTAAGTTAAGGAGAAAATGTTGAAAACCACAGACACACCACCTATAAACTGTACATCAGAGGTAATGGGGACCTGGGGCTGGCAGAGTAGGTAGGACCAGTGGGCACAGCAGCTGCCAGCTGCAGAGATGAGCAAGGCACTGGCAGTAGAGGGAGAGCAGTCTGAAAAAGGCCAGTGGCCCCCGCCTTATGGCCACCCGGCCTGAAACCATCACCTGACAATGCGAGGCCCAGCTGCGAGGACCAGGGAGGTCTGTCCCGCTCTGCCCAGAAAGTCAGCCTGAGCAGCTGAGTGTGCTGCCCCCGTCCTGTCCAGGTTTTCCTCAGTTGCAAGACAAGATTCTTCCAGGTCTCCCTTCACACATAAATCCCGAGTCCTGCGTCACCACCTTGCCTGCCGCGACCACTCAAGACACTTGAAGGGACAGTGGGCACGCAAACAAGTGTGTAAGTGCACCTACAGAGGAGGAAAAGCCTGCCTGGCTGCAGCAGACCAGTGTTCTGCAGCGGCCAGCACACCCGGCCCTGGAGACAGACAGCCCTTGCTGTCACCCTCACTGTGTGACTCTTCCCGAGCCTGCACCAGCAGCCTCTAGCCTCCCGCGCAGGTGAGCCAAGAGCTACACTGCCCGTTTCCCTGGCCACTCCGCTGAAGGAGTCCCCACACGCTCCCTGCCGACCAAAGCGGCCAGCAAGACACCCATCACACTCCCCACTAGGATTCTCAGTCTCACTCTCCAAATATTTCAAATATACATTCACGGGTTCATCTAGTTCACAAGCAACTGTAACAGGCTTCACAAAACTTTAACCACCTCGCCACATCTGCTTTGCAGTGCTGTTTGTTCATCCATCCCTCCCTTGTGGGTTCCCTCTCTATCACCCGTTCCATCCGGGCAGGGCCCTGTCTGGTTCTTAACCCCTCCATAACCATCACTTGGCACAGCGCATGGCACACGGAAGGCTCTGGATGTCCTGTCAATGAATAATGCAAGGATAACTTCTACACTAGCATTATGTAATGGTCACCACCATAAAATAATTATTAGACAAGACGCAGTGATTCTGTCTGCAGTAAGGTCCAAAGGTGCAAAAAGGAAATGGCCTTCACTGAAAAATAGGAGTTTAATTATAGCATGTGCTTTCACTGGATATTATGACAGAGGAAGACAGAATTTCCCTCCCCTACAGGAACTCTCTCAGCTAGCACAGTTACGCGTCCAGACACATTGACAGAGGATAGGACCTCTTAAAGGCTTTGCTAGCTTAGAAATGCCAATTCAGTGACTTAAAAAAGGAAAGAACAAGCTGGGTGTGGTGCTGCCCACCCAAAATCTGAGAGGCTGTGGCAGGAGGATTTACAATTTCAAGCTCAGCCTGGACAATGTGGCAAGATCCTGCCTCAAAATTTAAAAAAAGCTGAGAATATAACTCATTATGAAGGACCTGCGTTCTATCCCAACACTAAAGAAAAAAATGAAAGTACAAATAAAGAGAAAAAAAGGAAGAAGGAAGAGGGGAAGAGAAGCAGAGAAAGCCCACTATCAGACCACTAGAGACCCTAACCCTAACCCACTGTCACCTAGGTTAGGCCAAGGGCAGCACAGAACATGTCCAGGAGGCCTCTGAGTACTTTGTTCATTTCTCTGACATGAAATGAAGTCAGGCAAAGGTATGAGAAAGGTCCTGCTGAACTATCAGCCTTATACCCACTGCCACCTCCTATTTTATTTCAAAATCTTAAAAGCCCAACTTCCCCCCAGCGTGGTTTCTCACACACTTTCAGATACCAAGGATACATTTTACCCTTTCACCACCAAAACTGACTAGAGCTCAGAGACGTCACTGCGAGCTCCGCTCTTCCAGAGCTTTCCTCAGAGCGGGTATTCGTCTCACCTGAAGGACTGCCCGCCTAGTGTGGAAACGCGCCGTCCTTCACCCTTCACTTTCAGTGCAGACTTCCAACACTCCCAGTGAAGAAACCCACAGCCAAAGACTGTGGCATGTGGCTTACGTGTTAGCAGTTCTCCCTGCCTTCCCTGTCCTTGCCGTGGTTTGCTGTGGGCAAGGTTTCTTACCGAGCTGTGCCACTTGATGGTACAGAAATTATTTCTAAGCAGTGTCATAAAAACCACTCCTCTTGTCCCACGAACATCTCCCTCTGAGGATAAAATACATGAACCGGTATCCCCTGTCCAGCCAGCGGCCTTCAGCACGGACCAGCAGTGTCACCCTCACTGCCCTCCATGGGTACAGCACACTCAGCACTTCAGGGACCAAATCTCAGCTGTATCCACAGTCTTCACGTCTTTTGCATTTTCTCAAGCTTAGACGGCCCCACATCTTCTCTGCAAACTGACGAGCACATGGGTTGGCTCCCGCCTGCCACTCCCCTTTGTCATGCCTCCGTAGCCATCCCATACACCAGTGCTGGGTCCCTCCTGTCCTCTGAGGGGCTTCTCCAATCCCACAGATAACGGTCTTCCCTCCTTTCCATGATAAATGAACAGAGCATTCCCAAGCACTCCCCAAACCAGCACCAAAAGCCGATTCATCCTCTGCATGACATGGGCAGTTCCATCCACCATGAAGTGAAATCGCCGCTAGCATGAACCTGATAGCCCTTCCGCCCTGCGCTCCACTGATACCACGCAACAGCCAACGCTATCACTGCACAAAGGAATTTTGTCAGCAACCTCTGCTTTCTCCTGAAGGGTGATGAGTGTGTCTAACTTTCAGCTGACTTTCCAAGTGTCTCTTCAGTAAGATGACTCACACTTATTTTTGCTGCTCGGCTCCTTTAGTGAGGCTTGCAGCTACAGTCTCTTACCCACCTTGGCAACAGAATACATTAATTTTTGAAGGGAAGTATTATTGTGTGCTGGTCCTAGACAACTTCAGTAGTACAACAGAGAAGCCACTGTGCTTTGTTTGAAAATGAAAACATGCAGGGCTTCACGCCATGATTGGACAAGGTTTTATAACAGGCAAGGATTAAGGGTTCCCTCCTAATGCAGATAAGGACTAAGGGATGGTGAGGCCGCTGGAAAACAATTCTGAGAAATTATCTCCACCTGTGTGCCTCCTTCTCCGCTCCTGTTTCAGAACCACCCCTGCTGCATCGTCCTCTCTGCACACACAGACTTGCGCGTTGTCCGCGCAGCGGGCTTCCACGCCCCACGTATGCCACGGCACTCTGAAAGGTGTGTGGCAGTTACGTGACTAAGGCTGAGCATCCCTCGTCTGAAAAGCTTGGGATCATGTTTTGCACCCCGGATTTTCTCAGATTTGGGAACGTCTGCACACACATGATGAGATACCTAGACAGCTTAGAAACAGCTCCCAAGTTTAAACACAAAACTCATTTGTTTTATACCTACCTTATCCATGTGGCCAGAAGACCTTTCATACAATATTTTTAATAATTCTGTGTAGGAAACACAGCTTTGTGGTGTGGAATTCTCTACTTGTACTATCACGGCAAGGCTCAGAAACCTTCATATTTTAAAGCATTGCCAATTTTTGGATGACAGATCAATCTGTATCTTCACTGCACACTTCAACAAACCACTTTTGAATCACTGATCTATTTTTGTGAAACAGGGATACAGTAAACAGCAAACAGTAAAAATACTTTAGCAAAACACAAGTTTGCGACAGCTAACCAACATAAAATGGGTTATAACAAAATGTAAGCCATATATATTCCACCAATGCAGCCTTTGTAGCACAAATACCGTAAAATCTTTTTTATATACAACCTTTAACTATAATGAACTTTACGGTCATAGTAGGATGTCCACTGAGATATTTGTTTTCATGTCACAAGGTCCTATAAGCTCTGTCTCCTCTATATCGTCTTCCTGACCCAAGGGCTGGATTCTGCACACCTGGTCCCTTCAGCCTGTCACACTGGTCTTGCTGTGAATCTCTGCACTCACCCAGTCACATCCCCAGCTCAGGGCCTTCGCACTGCTGTTCCCGCTGCTCCTAACTCTGGCATCTGCACAAGCAATGCCTCTCACTTCATTTTAAGTGTCTGGTTATCATCTCTTTCCCATAAAACCTATTCAACCACACCTACCTTTTCTGCTTTCTCTTTCAAAGCCCCTATCTTCCTCCAGCATGTGACATAATTTACTTATTCATTTGGTTTATTACCATCTTCTGTCCCCAACAGAATGAAAACTCCAAAAACCAGGATCTTTGCTTTATTCATCATTATTTCTCTAGCACAGGTTGGACACAAACTGATGATAGCACAGTAAACACTCTTTGAATGAATGAATGAATGAATGAACAAATATATTTTTCATTGCTTTCCCCCTCTAATCACAAAATGCCTAATGATCTTACTCTGGGAATTAAACAAAATCCTAAGCCATTCAAAAGACTTCAAGTAAAACAATTTTATCAACCAAATGGTGTTAAAACTAGACAAGATCAGGAGAGCATTCAAAGTGTGAAAGGGCTGGAGGTACACAGCCTAGATAAGAAGTCCATACAGGAAAAGAGACGATGAAAGATATAATTTTCTAATCACTACCCTTTCTTAAGTGGTTTATTTCAGCCACATGAACAGACATTCTATACAAATTCAATCAGTGCTTGCATGCATATACAGGCACGCACACACACAAACACACAAGCTGAACAAGTACAGAGAAACTAAGGACACTTTGTCACTGAGTACTCTTCACATCAAAGATGATGGTCTGGACTGGGGGCAATGCTAGTGTTCCGAGACAGTGCCCTTTGCAGTTAGCACCCCATTTCACTCCCAAAAATATCCTTGACTGGTGAAAGAAAAAATTCCACTGTCATCCTATTTATAAAGGAGGTACACAATTTCTTCTTCTTTGGGCATGCTGACCAAGCTTTTGAGGACTTCAGTGGAGTGACTGCCGGAAAAGTGACAGCCACAATTAATCGTAACACCTACCAGCCAGCCCCGCAAGTGAACTATTACACGCAGTGAATCCCCACAGCGACTCTGGCAGCAGCAGTGCTACAAGCTCCCAGTGTCTGGCTTTGGGACACAGCCCAAATCTGAACCAAGTTCTCTGCATCACCCCAGACCCTGCGAAAATGTTCATGGGGTGAGCAGCCACAGAAATTCTCCTTCCTCACAAGCGCTCTGCATGAAAAGCTGAGACCCAAACACAACTGAAAACAGAAGAAAGCACAGCAAACAACAGGCCCCCTATTGTCCTCGTGGCCCAGAGGGCTCAGAAACTAAAAGAATGTGGAGTCAAGTCCTCTGAGCACGTCACTGGACTCTCGTAAATACCCGAGAACTGCACCACACACTACATCCATATCATGTGCTCCGCAGAAAGGTTCTGTAGAAACTGCTCGCCCAAATCACAGGACTCGGCCCTAAATAAAAGAACAAGAGCTAATTCTTAATGTGCTGGAAGATAATAATAGAGCAGGCAGGGCAGACACTTAATGACTCAAGCATAAAATTATTTTATTTGTTATATGTGTAAACAGAGGTCAGGAATTATCTCCTTCTCATCTTCCTCGCTACTTACTGTGCCCTTATGCATTCTGCAAACTTAAATTTTTCTGATTTTTTTTTCTATACTTACCACTGACAAATGAAAGACCAAAATGAAGCAAAGGGTAATGAAAAAGACATTCAGGGTTCCTTCATTTCCAGCGTGATCTGAATTTACTGCCCAAACCAGGGCACATTGAAAGGGGGATGCTCTGATCTTTAAGAGAGGTCAACAGTAATAAACTGGTGCTCTCATGAGCAAACCAGAAGGTCTGGTCACCTACAGTCCCTCACCTATATCCTGATACACGAGGCCTCCCACGTGTGAAGGAACAAGCCCTGCCCCGCCAGGACAATCGAGCTTCACCTACAGTCTTCTCTCTTTCAGATCAGGCCTGGCTTCCAACAACAGTACAGCTCTCACACAGGGCACTGGTCCCTGACCCAACACACCTGGCAAAACTGCTTCCATTTTCCCCAAGAAAGCAGACAGCAATGCACTGGGACAAGCATACAGACCAGGCCCACAGCCAGCCCAGCCCAGCCCAGGAGCCTCTTGTTTCTCTTAAAGAAACCCCAGGAAAGAGACGCATTCCTGGTGAAAAGGTACACAGACCCCAGCCAGATCCTCTTGCGGATGACAGGGCACATCGTCAAAACTGGGCAAAGCCCAACAGCCACCTCATCCACAAAACACATCCACGGAGATGAGAAGGCCAGAACGCAAGTCCCCACGACAGCTCACAGCCTTGGTTCCTTTGCCTTTTTCTCAGACGGGTGATACAAAAGCTTTGGCAAGACTAAGAAAGCGTTGTTTCTCTCCCAAGTTAAAGGATGCGACAGCTTTCATGTCATGCCTCCTCTTCAGAGGGGCTAACACTGTGCGTTCGTTATATTTAGTACTGCAGTTGGTGAATATTAACTTAGGAGACCATTTCGCTCACATTCATAAAGAAGGAAAACCAATTTTTTTATGTAGCTGCAACCCACAGCAGAGAGATAATCTAACAGAGCTGGTGAAGCAGGAACCTCCAGCTGGCTCATCTCACATGTTCAGAATGACTTTGATTTCTTCTCTGACATCACAGCCTTTCCAAGACGCACTGCCGAGGGGTCCCCCTACCTGTGATGGAGACAGGGTGAAGGCACAGTCCAGGCGGGCAAGCCATCACCAGAGGAGAGCGCTGCCCAGGCAGAGAGCCCAGGCTAACACCCTGCGACCTGTCACACAGACTGAAAAGGAGGCTGAATCCAAACTAACACGGAGGAAACCACAGTCCCTCCATCCCAGAGCCACTGGGCGCCCAAGGTCTATAGAGCTCAGAGCTCCCCCAAAGTGGAAAACTAATTTTAAATTAAACGGCATTTTTGTTACCACAACTATTTAAACCACCACTGAAGCCAAAATGTGCCAAGGTAGTCATGCAAACGAAAGGTTCCGTGATGACTTTTCCAACGGTCAAAGAAAGCAAAAGCAAATCACTGGTCAGGCTGCTATATGGCACGGTTATCAAATCTCCTCCTCGGCAAGATGATGTCTTTCCCACCTGGCACCCCACCCCAGCCCTGCTCCCAGCAGTCAAGTAGATATTTCTGAAGAATACAATGACCCTTTATGCCGGGCTTCTCGAGGCGGCCGCTGAGGATGCCATCTGTCCCCCCACACTATATAAACAATCTCCGCAGGAACCTTCCGATGACCACACAGATTAGGCAGCCCCAGATTTTCACACCGCGAATAACATCACCACCCCGATGAGGCCTCCTGCTTAGGAACTCCACGGACAAACTTAAGAACCGGGCTTGCTTTGTTCGCCGGCGACCGGTGTCATTGTAAACGTAACCTGCGAGGACAGAGCCCTCTGCGGTGAGCAGAGAGGGACGCGCAGCCCGGGAGCTCGCTCCAGGCAGCAGAGCAGAGGAGCCCGGGGCACGGGGACCGGCCCAAGGAGACTCCTCCGCACGCGCAGCGCGGGCTCGGCGCGGCAGCAGGTCTGACCCGAGGCCCGGCCGGCGAGCTTCCTTCTCCGCCCCGACCCCACGCGCCCGCGGGAGGCCGGCAAGCAAAGGTCTTACGCTTCGGCAGAGGTCGCGCAGCTGCGGGCGGCCGCGGCCGCATGGCTCGGGGCAGGCGGCGACTCGTCCGGCAGGGGCGCCGCGGGCGGGAGTCCCGAGCCGGGCGCGGTCTCCGTCCCCGCGGCGGGCCACGCGCCGGCCCTGGTCACCGAGCCCGGGCGCGGGCGCCGACTCCCGGGAGGACGGCGGTGCAGCCAGGCATCGCGGCGCACGGGCCGGGCCGGGCCGGGCCGGTGGGCGAGGACGCGGCTGCGGGGCTGCGGGGCTCTCGGCCTCGCCCGCGGGCGCGCTGGAGCCGGTCCCGGCCGGAGACGCGCACTGCCCGCCCTGTGCCGGCCGCGCTCACCGGCGGCGGCACCGCACCCGCGCCCGCGCCGGCACCCGCGCTCGGGGACCGCACCGCCCTCCGCCCGCGCCCGCGCCCGCGCCGCCGGCCAGCTCGGGGACGCGCGGGGACAGAGCACGCGCCCGAGGACGCCACGCGCGGCCCCGCCTCTGCCCGCGCCCGCACGGCCCGACCGGCCCGGGCTTCGCCTCCCCAGCGCCCTCACCCAGCAGCCCCGGGTCCTCACCTCCGCCCCCTCCGCCCCGTGAACCCCGCCCCGTGCTCCCCTCCCTGTGGGACCCCGCTCCTCCGCAGGGCGCGCCGGACACGTGGGGCTGCGCAAAGAGAAGGGGGCGCGGGACCCGGGGAAGAGAAGAAAGGTGGGGCCCGCGGGAGGGGCGCAGGGGCACACCCCAGGGAAGGAGCACAGTGGGGACCTCGGGGGAAGGGAGCAGGGGAGACCCAGGGGGAGGGCAAAGTGGGAACCCCGTGGGAGAGGTACAGGGGTCACCCCAGGGAAGGAGCACAGAGGGGACCTCGGGGAAGGGGCATAGTAGGGACCCTAGGGGTGCGCAGGGGAGACCTTGGCGAGGTAGGGACAGGGAAGCTGGGATGAGGGTCTCCTAGGAGGCAAGGCCCAAAGGAAGGATCCCTGCAGGATACAGAGCCCCTCCGAGGTCCTGCAGGAGTGTCCCCACATACCCCCCAGGAAGCGGAGAACACCAGTGTCTTTCCTTGCTTTCCCTAACTTCCAGGACAAGACAGACCCGGGTGCCCTTATCACTACCCGGGATGTGGTCAAGATAGAAAACAGATCAATCACTGAGGTCTGGGACACTTGGCTCAAAGAGGGCGCTAAAATCCGAAATCTCTGCATGAATACTTGAGGCTTTCTGTGTCTGTAGCCGCTCCCTGACTCACTCCTGCCGAGGACAAAAAGTAAAAAGCTGTAAGGCCCTGGTGTCCGCCCCCAGCCCCACATGCTGTTTATCCAGACATGGGAAAGGTTTATCAGCCTGAAGTTTTACTACATCTGCATGAAATTCCAAGACGCACCCCCGCCCCGTAATGGGTACCCGTCACTTGGGGATTTTTGAGTAGCTGTGCTCCATCCAGTCCACCCACTCAGGCCGGAAAGGGTAAGGGCCGCCAGCCACCTCACCCTGGCCCGCAAGGAATCTTCGCGGTTCTAGCACCCTGGCCCCGCCTACCCCTTGGGCCTCCCCACCCAGCCGCCCTCCTGACCACGGTTACTGGTTCTGGAATGAGAATGGGAATGTTGGTCCAGAAATTTAGCTTGGGGCTTTTGTTGGTTCCTTGCAGGAAAAAGCTCGACCCAGTTTGCTTCGTGTTCTGCCATGTGTTGCATCACAGCCCAGACTCCTCGGATCCTCTGCCCTGTTCTCCCAGGCCTCATGGGTGAGTCGAAAGTCCAATTCCAGTTCTATTAGAACGGGGGTCCAGGGCCTCCCACATGCTGGAAACCCCACATCGGCTACCCTTGGCCTCCTGCATTGATGCTATAATCTGTCTGCAAACTAAAAGGCACAAAAACTAATAGAAGTAATGTGCATCAGTATTATTTCCCTGGGTTTAAAAAAACAAACGTGTGTTCTCTCACTTAGAAAGCACAGAAGCATATGGAGAAGGGACTGATGATGTCTGAAATCTATAGATCTAGTCTTAGAATATGGAAAATACTCCTACATCCTTAAGTGTGAAAGAATTTCATGTATTTTCTAGATCTGACAAAAATACTAAACACGTATGTGACTTTCCCAATAATAAGTTATGTACTAGAAAGAAGCTCTTCTAATCTATCAACTGTGAATAAAAACTGTGATCAACTTTGCTGGTGCAAAAACCAAAATATCAGTTAATGCTCTAGAAAATAGTGGATAAAATCATCTTATATCTTAAAAAAATCAAACTATGCAGATAAAACATATAGGAAAAAGTATCAGATATATCAGGCAGTTGATCATAAAAATCATTATGAACTTCAAATGCATAATTTGTTGTGATTTTTAATTCTAAGCCAATGCTATGTTTGGTGCCTTCTTTTGTATGTGTAATGTGTGTGTGTGTGTGCGTGGTTTTTTTCCCCTTAGCGCCCTGGACTGTGTTATTTTCAGTCCCCTGCTGATCTGTCTCCAATTGAACTTGATGTTCCAATGGCCTGTTTCGAGGAGTGGGAACTTCCCATTGAAGATGTTGTTAAATTAAGTACAAAATTACCTAAGACGTACATTTCTGTAGCCATTCACCAACCATCCTAAGGGAAGGAAGAAATAGTTGTGAGAGCTGGAGACATGATCAAAGGATGTCCATTCGAGTGCCAAAATACACTGTTAAATATATTACAACTTCTCTGGCCTTTTTAAAGAAAATATGCCAACGTAATCAACTCATGATTTTCCTAGTGGCTGTGATTTGTTTACTACATCATGTTTCCTGGACCTCTGAGAGCCGGTGAGTGTAAGAAGTTTTGTCCCTAAGCTAAATGGTCTTGGGCTACTATACTTCCGATGTTTTTGTAGTGTAAGAGTCAGTTTCCCCATCTGAAGACTTTTTTTTGTTGGTTTGTTTGGTTGATTGGTTTGGTTTGGTTTTGGTTTTGGTATCATTTACCACATTCATTATAAGGAATCTGTATCTGTGTATGATGTATCTTGATTCCTCTTTTTTTTTTCCCATTCCCATCCCCTTCTTCAAACCCCCTTCAGCTCCCCATTCACAAAGCTCTGTTTCACTCTCTTTCTTTTCTCATTCTTTCAAGAGCTTTCTCATTTATTTTAAAAAGTTTGTTCTGGGGTACTTTCTCCAAAATCTTTCGAATTCAAATAAGATAATGTTTTAAATTATCACTATTAGTACTTCTGATAAAAGAAGAATTTTCAAAGAATTAAGATGTGTTATGTACATGTACCAAATCCCCACAACATACACTAAAACAAATACATTTTTAAAAATTTTAATATATAAATTACTTTGCAAGTTTTATTCCCATAAGACACATAATATTAATCCCATTCTTGTTCACATCAATCATCTGTGTGGATCTCTGTCTTTGCTTAGTGGCCTTCTTAATTTCTTATTTTCTTATTGTTTTCAACTTTTCAGCATCTTTCCTAACACCAACCACCCTTATAACATTTTCAACAATATTCACCTGGGGAGAACCCCATGCCACTTCTTGCTTGAATACATATTTTCACAATTTCTTGAGACAAAAAGCCAAAATATATTTACAGATAGAGATCTCCAAAGAGGATAATATTTTGCTTATCTGTCTAAGAAATATCACGAATGCCTTGAAAATCTAACATGCATAATATAATTTGTGTATTTTTTTGTTGTTGATGGACAAATATATTGGATAAACTCAGTTTTCTAACTTGGCTTAAAATTCCAACCCAGAACCAGATTCTGTTTGTGGAGAGGACTGAGGGTGACATAGGGCTTTTGGCCAAGGAATGGACCCCTTTCCCAGAAGTGGCATCAGTACTGAAACTTGTGCCAAGAAGCTCATGTTATACTTTATTTTGAGGTCACACAGAAGTGACACAGTAACTAATCAAGTGAAACTGAAGCATGGAAAATACACTGTGAAGTTAAAAGCTAGGGTGAGATTTAGGCTGTGTCGTTCTGCACCCATGCCCTGGAGGCCACTGCCACACCACATGAAAGGCATCCTTTGATGCTGGTTTTCTCGGTATGCCAAGCCAGTGCCCTAGGGACGCATGTTTCACCCTCTGTCCTACCTCATGCCTTGGAAGCCTTATCCATGTGACATGTGTCCTCTGGCCCTGGAGGAGCTCTGAGGGGAGAGAGGGAGAAAGTTTGGGGTATCACACAGCATAGGCTCTCTGTCTCTCTGTCTCGCTCTCGCTCTCTCCCTGGTGAAAAGTCCCAGCACTCCTCTGTCAGGCAATCTGCTTTCCTGTACCCCCAAGGACTCCTTCTTTGGTCCCTTCATGGTGCCTGGGGACCTCAGCATTCCCTGCTGGTTCTCTTGGCCCTACCCAAGCCTCTGGGAACAGACTTCACAACATTCCCTTCAACATTCCAGCCGGCATGTCTTCTGTTTTCCACTAGGCTCCTTTTTTAGGATATTTACACTATGAGAAATGATAAATACAGATGACATTCAAGGCACACTTGGACCAGGCAGTCTTTATGGTTCTGATCGATAGAGTTCAGGTCAATACAGCTCAAAATAGTTGTCATCAGGTAATTTCAGACCTAGCTTCATTGAGAATGCTTTACCTCCATTTTACTATTCAAAAACTTCCCTTTTGTCAGTTCACCTGGAGATGACAGAATCTAAGGAAGCTCCTTACGTCAGACACGCAGGATGCTGAGAGAAGCTTCCCAGTTGCCATTTATTAACCTGGACATAGAGAAGGACCACGGGAATCAGAGCTGTTAGGCTGTCAGCTCAGAGTTCTGCCTTCTAGTGGACAGTATCAGTCTCAGGTGATGCAGGTCAGATGCTTGTATCACAGTTGCACAGAGGTAGAACTACAGGCACTGGATAGTTTTAAGAGATTTTCCCCTGAATTTACATTGGCCTGTGGATTGCTTTGATACACATTAGCTAGGTACTTTTAAGGAAAAACAATACCCAGTCCAGATGGGTAACTGTACAGGAATGGGAACAGACTGTAACTGGTAACAACAGTGCAGGTGACTCTTACAGGATGAAACATTGAAGAAGACAGATGCGAAAGAGCAGTATATACGAAACAGGTCATGCCCATCAATGACACTTAGAAGGCAGATTAGGGGTGCTTTGGGTAAGGAAGTCATGGCTGGAACAGCCAAGAGGGGACTTCTGGGAAGCCAGCTTAGTGAGTGCTAGCTGTGCAGTGGAGCCATTTGACAATTTATTAAGCTGTGCATCTGTGATAGAGGTGTACTTGTGTCAACAAAATGTTTGAATATTTGCACTTTTAGCACCAGAATATGCCCTGTTCTGGACAATGTTGTAGACCCACCAACCAACCTGGGCTGCTCAGATGACTCCTTGTTGACAATACCAAAACGTCTGTCATGCCATTATCTCGAGTACAGATGTCCAACATCACAACAGCGTCTTAGACTTGTTGTCCTCCAGATGCATCATATCACTTTTTCAGATGGTAACACTCTGGGCCCATTCAAAAAGAACTTAGAAATCATTTCCGAGGCCATGCTGTTTCTAGAGAGCCTTCCATTGGTATCTTCTTTGGATTTTTTAATCTCGCAATTGGCATGTCTTCTTGATACATCAGTGTCATGATTTACAACCAAACAGGTGCTTGGGATGCTCTCCCCACACCTACTGAGTCAAAACCTCCTCACTTAGAGTCTCTACTTCTGTTTGAATTTTGGCACCTCCATCCCCATTTGTACACTGACATTTATCCCAATGTGATAGTACCAACAGAGAGCCTGCAGAAGGTGACTAGGTTATGACGTCAAAGGTTTATAAAAAAGACCACAGAAAATCAGTTTCACCATGTGAGGCTGCAGCTGGAAGGTACTATCGTGTTGGAGAGCGTTGAAGCTGAATACATGTGCAGGGCTGTGGCATGGCCCGGGAATGGCTGAACTGAGAATGAGGAGACACCTCAGGGGGCAAGACAGGCCACAGCGGAGGCCACCTGGAGACCCTCTGGATAGTTTTCCTTAATTAGCATCATCTGTTGCTCTGAGGGGCCCTTGAACCCTCCCAAGATCCTGCTCAGGTTTCCTCCCCTGTCTACTCAATCCTTGCTTGCTCTGATTAAACACGGGCTGCCCAGCATCAGTCAGCCTGCCAGCTAGCAGAGTTACAAACTCAGCCCAGGATCTCAGTCCTCCTGCAGCCCTAAAGACCATGCCACTTGTCTCATTGCTTTGAGCCTTTGCTGTGCACTCATTTGGGGGTTGGGGATCCAGGCACAGATCCCAACAATAGGAGGATGGACGGCGCCAGCACCCCGATTTGCGGGTGTCATTTGCCTTAGTGCCACGTGCAGCCCGGCTCACTGGGCCCCGTTCCAGTCCCTGTCCGCTTTGTCTGGATGGTGACCCATGGAGCCAGCCCTCAAGCGCTCAGCCCACAGGCCACGCGTGGTTCCCCCAGCTTGTTGACTCGGAGCAGCCTCTTTCCCCAGGAGCCCCTCGGGAAGCCAAGCCCTACCTGGCAACAGTTGCCATGCCAGGGAGACTTCCTTCAGCAACATGCAGAAGCCTCACTAATGAGCCGGAGAGAACCCTGCAATGAAGAATTTAGAAAAAAAAGAAAGACTCCCTTTCCACATCGCCTGGCCTCTCCAAAGAAGACACCATGCTTCTCTGAGCAATGTAGCAACTTCTGATAATGAGAGTAGTTTGTTATGTCAGGCATTTGATGTTTTGCTTTTGTTTATAGCTAGATTGGCCTTATACTCAGTTATCAGGAAAAATAGGGAAATCTTCATGGCCTTCTTGTTTTCAGATCATGACAAGCTCATTGAAGGATAGTCAATGTACAAAATTTTCCAAAAACTACATTGTGATTAAAATTGTCCAAATATCCCTTGTGAGTTTTCTAATAACTCTCTAATTCACTGTTGCAAATTCATTTTCTCCTTTGTTAATTACAATGCTGGCAAATGTATGATGTCTTTGCACCTACCTGCCACTCTACTCCCACCATCAGGAAGGAAGGAAGGAAGGAAGGAAGGAAGAGAGAGAGAGAGAGAGAGAGAGAGAGAGAGAGAGAGAGAGAGAGAGAAAGAAAGAAAGAAAGAAAGAAAGAAAGAAAGAAAGAAAGAAAGAAAGAAAGAAAGAGTACCCGTCTATGAAAATTGGAATGACAGTGTGGGAACCTCTAGCTAACTACGGACCCAAATTAAAGAGCTTTAATTGAAGGCAGCTCTCTTCCTGGACAGCCATGATTTCATGCTTAGAAGAATGTAACAGCAGTCATCTTGGAAACTGTCTGTCCTCCGGCAAGAGCAGTTTGCCTCCCTCTCCATAGGAAACTGAGAGCCTATTTCCTGTGAGGGTCCCGGATTTCATCTGGGCTTGGTGTACCAGTTTTTGACTGCTACTATAACAAAAAACCACCAACTTAGTGACTTAAGGAACACCAAATTTATTTTCTTGTCACTGTGGCGGTCAGAAATCTGAGGCCAGTTTCTCTGGGTGACAGCAAGGTGTTATCAGTCCTGCTTTCTGTAGCCTTTAGGGGAAAAGCTAGTTACTCCTCTTCTCCAGCTTCTAAAAGCCACCTGTGTTCTGTGCCTTTTGAATCCTTCCTTTGGTTATTTTCGTTTTTTTGTGGTACTGGAGACTGAACCCAAGGTTAAATGCATGGTAGGCAAGCACTGTACCGCTAATCTACATCCTAAGTCCTTTAAAAATTTTTGTTTTTTACTTTGAGAGAAGGTCTTGCTAACCTGCTAAGGCTGACCGTGGACTTTTCATGCTCCTGCCTCAGCCTCCAGAGTAGCTGAGATTGCTGGCACGTACACTACACCTGGCATTCTTCCATCTATAAAACTCCTCCATCCAACCTCTGTTTCCTTCAGCCCATCTCCTTTTGCTTTTAACCTTGTTGGCTCTCTCTTATCCTTATAAGACATATGTGACCACACTGAACCTGCCTGAGTAATTGAGGATTATTTTCTTACCTCTAAATCCTGAAATAATCCTATCAGCAGAATTCCTCTCCGATGTGACAGAGCATGCTCTCAGGTTTCCAGGATTAGGCAGTCATCATTCTGTATATCACAGGTGGCTGTAGCTCCATTTACAAGTGTCTTCCAGACATAATCATAATATTAAATTTCTGCCAATGATCTGTTAGCAGGGGCACTTTATGAGGGGATAGTTATAAGATGTGCATGTACCTTTCAAGCATGTTCTTTTATTCTTTTTCTTCATGTCTTGCCTCAGACAGACACAATAGCTGGAGTTAATACCTACACTGGAGCCTGAAGTTAACACACGAGTGTAATCCCTAAGATAGGGAAGCACAGGGTGGCCTTTGGCGGACCCTGTACCAGCCCAAACTGGCGAACACTGGCCTTACAGTAAGTGACAAAACAAACTCTTGTGCACGTAAACCACTGTTTGTGCTTATGCTACTATTAGCCAGATGTAGTTCTTGCCTGGCACTGACAATCTAGTCCAGCAGATCTGCCCTGCCAGTGGGCCCAAGAGTCGCACTGTGCTCGGTACCTCTATGCTATTTGGCCTTCAAGCTCAGAATATTTATTAATTTATTTTTGGTGGTGCTGGGAATTTAATCCAGCTGGGGCCTTGCACATGCTAAGCAAGTCCTGTATCACTGATCTACACTCCCAACCTGTCAAGATCAATGTAGTAAAAGTTACACTGTGGGCTCCTATGACCAAAAGCTGCATCCACCACACCCTGACTTTAGGGCAAACTAAAAAGCAGGGACTTGGGCTGGCTCCACTCACCGAGGCCCCATCAGCAGGCCAGCTCCTCTTGGGGCAGCAAGATGGTGGCAAAGATCCCATCTTCTTTCTACCCTTATCTCCTCAGTGCAGAGGAAGAGGCAAGAAAGAAGCAGCCTCAGGGTGTCCTTGCACTGCAGGGATTCTGATCCGGTGAAGTACGGGTCCCTGGACCAATCAGCACAGCGGCAGAAGCTTGGGATAACGTGGTGAGTTTGATTTGCTCCAACAGGAATCTCTCCCTGCAAATCTCCCCTGCGGAGAATTTGTCCCGCAGAAACAGCGTGACCAGGAATCACGGAGGTTGTAATAAGGCATCAACATGTGTGAATTTGGAGGACGAGGTCTAGGAAAGTTTCAAGTGTTAGCACAACAGATGTAACCGACTTCTCCAGGAGACTAGACAGAAAATTTGAGCCATCTTATGGGGACAAGAGGCGCTTACCTCTGTTGATATATAGGCATAGACTCGGGGTGTGTGTGTGTGTGTGTGTGTGTGTACACGCACGTGCGTGCACGTGCAACCAGTCTAAAACCTCACAGGTTTAGACTCTGGTTTTGCCTTCCTTAGTCATGTATAACAAAGTCACATTCATTTATATACCAAACATTATGCAGGACAAATTTGTGCTTTTATTTATTTTATTTATTTGTTTATTTGAGACAAGGTCTCACTATGTAATTCAGTTTGGCCTTTAACCCACTATTTGAACTCACTATGTAATTCAGGCTGATCTTGAACTCATGGCGGTTGTACTGCCTCAGCCTCCCAAGTGCTAGGATTACAGGCGTGTGCCACCATGCCTGGCACAATAGGTTCTTGACTCAATCCAAAATAGAGTACATTTTATTTGATTTCTTAATTTTTCAAAATACAGAAAAGAGACATCAATATGCCCATGTCTGAGATTGAACAAGAATTAACTATTAGTCACGTTTATCTTAGATCTTGTTTTTCTAAAGTTTAGTATTATTCTGAGACCTAAGTAGTTTGGATATAACTAAAAAAGCCCTAATGCCCATTTTAATGCTTTTCCTCTGTCCCTCAGAATCACTACCTGAAATTAGTGTAGATCACTCACCCCCATCCTTTTTATGATATTTGCTGTTTAGTTGTTTGGGTGACATTTGCCTTAGTGTATATATTCAAATACAAGATATTCTGTGGTTAATCACCTGGGAAACCAGCAAAAGGGTTAAATACAGACGGGATCGTGAGAGGGGTCAAGTAGGGGCTGAGACAAAGGTAGGAGCAGTCTCAGAGGCTAATAAGATGTGGTGACGCACTGGGGAATGTAACATCCTTACAACCCCTGAGCTCCAGCCTTCAGGACGGGAGTTGTCATCGCCTAGACCAGGGCGCAGGGTGGGAGGAAGTACCACCGGGTTCTCCTTTCCTCGCCTCCAAAACCAGCCCCAGGAGTGCCCGAGTGAGGCGGCTCATAAAGGTCAGCTTCTTGCAGGAACAGGGAAGTGAGAGAGATTAACGCACAGGAATGAGAAGGGTAGAAAAGAGATCCAGAAAGGCAAATGGATAATGAACAATGCAACCGGTTTGTGTTTAAAGATTAGATAAATATTGTTATAAAGTATGTAAATCTAGTCCTACAGTGATAGATAAGCTGCTCCCCCCACCATCCAACCATAAAGTAAGACTTTTTGAAGATGCCGGAGGGGATCAGGAGGACAGGGCAGCCCGCAGGGAAGGTGAGGAGCCGCAGATGCCTGAGACGTGCTATGCGCCAGCTCCCCAGAGTCGGCCTCACTAACCAGGATTTGTTGCAAACATACACTAGTAATAAAAAATGCAAATTCAAGTTACTAAATAAAAATTTTTATCTCTGAACACCACAGTTGTTGGCCCACGTGCATTTGGCAAGAGAAGAGCAACAGAGAGTTCCATAAAGAAAGTGACAGATGCTTTTTCCTCTGTGATATTGTAGGGAGTGGCAAGATAGCAGAAGGTTCAGGTCAACGAAGCAGTTTCTGAATTGCTAAGCATTCTACCCTCTGCCTTGCCCCACACAGAACGGAAATATCGCAGTTGGTACAGATGCTGTTAGCAGGTAAGCATGTGGTCTCACTTTTCCCTTTTTAATGGTTATATTGAGTTATAATTCACATACCATATAATGACCATTAAAAGGGTGCGATTTGATGTTATTTAGTATGTTGGTGGTGTTATGCATCCATCACCATAAGCGATTTAGAAACTTTTCATTACCCTCATCCCAGGAAACTTGATGCCTCTTATTCTCACCTCAACTCTTCTTTTTTTTTGACTTTTTTTTCTTTTTTTGGTACCAGGAGATGGAACTCAGGGCCTTGTGCCTGCCAGGCAGGGGCTGTACCACTGAGCTACATCCCTGGCCCTTCTCCAGCTTTTTGGATCACTGGCCATGACACCATAAACAGTACTGCCCCGTTTATGTAATTCACAGGTTGCGCGGCTCACAGTGCTCTTAGATGCCCTGCTCCCCAATCTCAGAGACTAAAGCAGGCACACTGCTACAGCTTGATGGGATATAGTAGTAATGTTGTTTTTCCTTTATCAATTGCCCTTCAACTGGATTGCCCAAATTAATTTATTAAACATGTCAATAGCTACATGTTCACTTCTTACTCTTTTAAATTACTATTAGAAGTGTACTAAGATTTTTAATTACTGTAGCACTATTTCAATTATTTTTGGCTTGCAGTATTGTTTAAGGTAAGTGAAAAATCATTTAAAATGAAATGAATTGTTTAACAGTTTGAAATGATATTAATGAGAGGAAAAAAAAAAAACTGGATTCGGAAATACCCTGGAAGTACTTCTGCTATGCTGGGGATTAATTACAAAGTTTATGAATGCTCTGCCAGTACTTTTAATTCCTTCATTTAAGAGTAATGTAGAGGAAATAAATGTAAGTCCAGAGGAAGCAAACAAAATGAAGGATTGTAAAAGGGAATAGATGGTACAAAAATAGAAGAAGGTCTCAGGCATGGTGACACACGCCTGGACCCCCAGCAAGAAGGCAGGAGGGATGGAGGCAAGCCTGGGCTACATAGTTCAAGGTCAGCCTGCACTACATAGCTAGACTATGTCAGAGAGAGAGAGAGACAGAGACAGAGACAGAGAGTCTCACTTTACCATGAAAATGAAACGGTTGGAGAATAACGTCACCATCCTCAAGGTTAAAGAAAGTACTTTCATTCATCTCTGTCACCTAGGCAAGCTCACGCACATCCACCAGTGTGGCTACTGTGTATGGATACACGTGTGGGTTCTGAATTTATCATTCTATTCCTAAACCTCTTCTAGTTATAGACCCAAACATCCCCCTGGACAGCTCTACTTCTATTACATGAAACTCAGGATGTCCAAACTGAGCTCATCCTTTCCCTCTGTGGCAGACATGCCCTAAGGAGGCCCCTCGATCCCTGCCTGGGGTCCTCACCTCCCTGTGATGCCCTCCCCTGGAGTACGGGAGAAGCCGGCAGAGGTGGTGGGGTGCCATTCCTGGGCTCATGCTACACTCCATAGACTGTCTTTCTGGCTGACACACTTCAGTCTCCTCACTGGTTTCCTAAAGTCAGGAGTCATGGTGGGGAGCACCCGCAGAAGGAGCTGTGACCAGTCTCTCGGAACTGCGTGGGGTCTCAATTTGCCAAAGGCAGCTCAGTGACCATCGAGAAGCTGGGGCCTCCATCCTACAACCACAGGACACGCTGTCTGCCAGCGACCTAGGAGGCTGCCATTTGGCCCACTCATTGAGGGCAGCCTTGGGAGGCTGAGCAAAGGACCCAGATAAACATGCCCAGATGCCTTGCAAAGCCAGACTCTAAGCTACAAGAAATGTGCTGTTCCAAGCTGCTGAGTTTGTGGAAATGTATTTCACAGAAATGAACAACTAACGAACCCCAAAATCTCATCCTGTCTTTATGGTCTCCTTTAAATTATTCCATATCTTATCCTGTTACCAAACCATCCTGAATTCTTCTCACCCCTTCATTCCCATAGCCAGTGAGTCTCTGGGCACCATTGTTTGCCTCCCAAATAATTTCCTGATTGAGCAATCTCCACACTGTACTCTGCAGACTCCGAGAATGTGTCCACACACACACGTTTCAGTGTTGATTACATATGTCCTATGTACATTTAGCTTGGATACAGCCGCAGCTTTTAATCAGTCTCTCACTTCTCCCCTTAACTCTTTCCAGTTCATTCTCATAGGACTACCAAGCTCCTCTCTCTAAAGCACAAGTATAAGTGTTTCATTGCTATGTAAATTATTTCATTGGGTTACTGAAAAACTTCAGACATCGGAGAAAAAGTGCAATCTTTCTCCTAAATTTGATCCAACTCTTGCCTGCTTATGCTCTCCTCTCTTACCATTTCTGCTTTAACTGTGCTGCACTTTCAGTTCCCCACCTGCATCTTCCTTTCTTAGTGCCAAACACCCTTGTGAGGCTGTCCCTCCTACCGAGGGCTCCTCTGCCCTCACTCAACTGGATGACTTCCATTTGTCTTTTCACTTTCCTGGTCTCCTCCAGAGAACCTCCCTCTCTCTCTAGATTCCCATCCATGCTAGAGGCCCCTCCATGTGCTCTCTGAGCCTCCAGCACACCCCCTGTTTGCATTTCAGTCTCTCCTCCAGACACCTAACCCCTGGCCATCTGGAACTTTGTTTTGTTCATTTGTTTCTCCCAAGGTTATGGAAAGTCATTACAGGAGTTTTATTCCCATGGTGAGGTGTTGCAGGGGTAGAAAATTATTCAGACTGTGGCGTTTAATGGGGCCTTTGGAAGATGACTGAAATTAGAAAAGTCACTAGGTAGAACCCCCATGAGAGACCACTGGTAGCTTTTTATTAGGAGAAACAAAATTGCTATGACTTGTGTCTAGATGTCCCCCCAAAGCTTCCTGCAGTCATATGAGGGGCTTTCCAGAGGTGGCTGGGTCTAGGGTGTGTGCCGCTGGGACCAAGGATGTGATGCTGAGACTGATTCATGATGCCCTGCGAGGATGAAGGCTGTCCCTCATGAGTGTGAGCAGTCCCTTGCCCTAAGAGTGGGTAACTTGGATAGTGCATAAGGGACAGAAAGAGGGTCACTGCTTGTCACTTGTAGTTTGCTTCTTTCTGCCTTCTACCTGCCATGAACTGTCACTCTTCTGCCATGCCACCCTGCCTTGGAGCCAGCCGACTATGAACTGACACCTCTGCAAACTATGAACTAAATACTCCTTTCCTCCTTTAACTGTGAGCGTCAAGTATTTTGTCTCAGCAATGAGAAAAGTAATCAAGACAAGAATATACAGGAGTGCTCACTGTCTCTGGCCACGTGCAGTTGCCTGCATGACCTCATGGCTCCGCCAGGGAGAAGACCCCATGCCCAGATGAGGCCTTCTGACCTCGGACTAAAACTATTAGCCAAAATGAACCTCTTTTCTTATGTTTTATCAAGTCTGTGGTACTCTGTTAGGAGCAGCCGAAAGTGGGGTAAGACGGTATCCAACCCAACAAAAATGGTCATCTGGTTAATGGATTACATCAGTGCGCACTGCTTAGATATTATATATCAAAGGAATTGGCAGGAGATGCACATAAAGAAGGCACAAACTCTCAGAACAAGATGCAAAGTAGGAAAGTGGCCTTTCCTCTGCCTTTGTCTCCAAGCTGAGCTCCTATTTCTAAGCCATGTTATTCTGAGGTGCAGAAAGAACTGGGGGACTGAATATGGTTCTTTGAGCTTGAGTTTCTGAAGCATTGATGAGAATAGGAGAAAGTTGGAGGCAGGGAACACTGTCATCTCAGAGCTGCAATGTGTGTACTGGAAGGTGCTGAGAAATGAATGTAGCTTTGGCACAAGTTATTTCAATAACTTAAAAAATCATTCAAATATGTAGGAAATCTAATTACACAAAAGAAAACTGGAGTCCATATAAGACACTGTAGCATCTGCCTGGCAAGCATGAGGTCCTGAATTCAATTCCTGGTACAAAAAAAAAAAAAAGACAGTGTAGGTGATGGGGCTCTGTGACTCTTAGTTTGGGTTCTCCTTATCTTCCATCTGAGACACGGACTTGAGTTTTAATTATGTGGTGGCTCGAAGAAGGTAAAATAAACAAGTTGAGAAAGTGAAATGGAGGAAAGCCAAAAAAAAGTGTCTCCTTGAGTTGTGGGCAACTTGAGCTTGAGTCCACTTGGAACTTTCTGAAGAACCATGCAGAATGTGCCCCAGAATTGCCCTATGAAGGAATTGGAGGTGGGCTGTTTGTTCTCCAAGTTATTTTTGTCATTATTTGGGGGGACCCTCAGGCTGGCACCCAAACCCCTTCCCTGTGCTCTCCAAGTAGGCTTGCCTGGGAGGTAGAGAGGCAGAGAGTTGGCACTGCCCATACTTGAGGCTGGACACTGGCATGTGCTTGCCACTGTCCACCACAGCTGTGCTGGACAAGGAAGAGTGGCTTGGGACATCCAAGTCTCTGATGTGGGCTCTAAGAAGCTGAACTGCATTTGTGTCATGCATTTTTTTAAATGCCAGAGTCATAGCTGAATCTCTTCAGTCTTTGTCCTCTGTACAGAAGTGTTTTCTGCAAGTCCATTTCGAGTGTCCTGTGCCTGCTGAACATTGCTGGGTTTGCTGGGATGATTGTATTCTGTTAGCTCAGATCAGACCCTGGAATCCTAAGAACTACAGGAAGCATGGGGCACCCATTTTCTTCACCTCACACTAGAGAACAGGTCAGACAAGAGCCCTGATCGAGCATGGTAAAGCTCACCTAAGGCCGAATAGCTTCTGTCTAGCTTGTGGTATTCTTTAAAATACAATAGTACAAGTTTGAGAAATGTTTAAAAAAATTTGGCTCTGCTATTTGGAAGTGGAGCATTTATAGCTATAACCTTCTACCACTGTGTATGCATTTCCCAAATCAAGACTGGCTACTGTGGTCTGAGACATCATGCTGAAGAGGGACACAAGATATCGTGAAGGACATGGTTGTTTTCAGTGTCAGTCACCTTGGGAAGCAAAAGATCCTAAGTGGGGTGGGGAGAGAATAGTTTGCTTGTGTTTTAAAGATGTAATGGAGTTAGCCAAAAGAGCAAGGGAAACTGGCCTCTGCCACAGAGGGCAGATGTTAGGCAGAAGAGGAGCTCTCTGTGTGACTCCTGGGTATTTACAGAAACAGCTGCACATGGTAGGCACTGGTTTGTGCTGCATCCATTTCCCAGGAGATTTCTGTCAAGTTCTGTTACAGCGCAGAGCCCAACTGCAGCTTGGTGTTGAAGACATGAGTCTGTCTGTGCTTGACTCAAAAAACTCCTAAAGTTCAGGGGAAACAAAAGTGCCCAGAAGGATATGGATGGTCAGTGACGTCATGTGTTCCAGAGAGTTCCGGCAGTAAACAAGTAAATAAACAAGGGCATACCTTTGGGTGGCCTGGCTCTCCCCCTGGCTCTTGCTTTCTCTCTGCCACCGTGGTGTGGCCAGCCTTCCTCCATCAGCCCTTCCGCCATGCTGTTTCTGCCTTGGAGCCCGCTGGCCATGGCTTACACCCTCTGAAACTGTGAACCAGACAAACTTCTCCTTCAGGTCTCATGTGCCAAGTGTTTTATCAAAAAGACAAGAAAAAAAGTGACTATGTGGAATATATGGGAATTATTAATATGTGGGAATTAATCATGCCAGTCCGCATCTAGCCATTGCCAGAAAATATCAAGCTAATTACCCAAGTACAGTGCTTAAAGACAGAAAGACAAAAGAAAAGAAAAAATAGTTCAAAATATATTTTTTATTATAAAGTCAATAAAATTAAAAGTTTCAAAGCTAAGATTATTTTAAACTTCACGCACCTATATTTCAGATAAAGACATCCCCCAAATCACAAGCTAGGATGTTGACAGCCATACTTTCCCCTTCAGTTAAATTCTTCTTATCTTTTAGTCTGGAACCTTAAGAAACAAGGTCAATTGGTTGGTCTTTGTTTTGTTTTGCTTTTTGTTTGTTTTATGGTAATGGAGATTGAACTCAGGATTTTTACACTAAGCTACATCCCCCATCCCTTTTATTTTATTATTCTTTTGTGGTTGTTTGTTTGTTTGTTTGTTTTTTGGTACCAGGGATCAAACTCAGGACCTCATGCTTGCCAGGCAGGCATTTATGCTACTGAGCTAAATCCTCAGCCCTATTTTTTTTTTTTATTTTAAAGAGATAAAACCAAACAAAATAAAACAGAATAAAGACAAAATAGAGCAATGAAAATGATACAGGACTTCAAAACGAGATAATAGGAAATCAACAATGGCTACCATAATATATCATGCTATCTTCAAAATAGCAGCCCATACCACCAAACATAATAAAGTCAAACAAAGCAAGACAGAATAAAACCAGTCAAAACAGAACAATGAAAACAATGCGGGAGTTCAAAACATGATAATAGGAAACTGACAATGGCCACCACCTTCTATTTTTAGTCATTTCCTCCCCTTTCACTTTCACAGTATCTATTTGTACTCTTTGGATCTCATTAACTTGCTATTGTATCAGGAATTCATCCACCTAGTTTATTCTAGTAAAGACTCTCAGGGTTCCAGAGCATTAATGCTGCTGTGTAAATCCACCTTGATGTTCCTTTTGCATATTTTTAATCCCAAGTAGTCCAAGATTTTAAAGTAAAATTATTACCAAATAATGGTATAAAGATTATTAAGACAGTATATAGAATATACTTAGTCCTTAAAAATCTCAACCTTTCCTTTGCAGTAGTGAAAAACCTTTTCAAATAAAAACTCTGGATAAAATTCTTGAGAACTATGGAAAAATATAACAACTGGATTGTTACAAGGAGCCAAAACTTGAGGAATGAGTTGTACTGGCATGAATCTCACCCCACCCCAACTGCTCATGTCAACGTAAGTTTAACTCTAGTTGGGTATAACCGTTCATCAGCACAGACAGCTAGCACATGGTGGGCTTTCTAGCCAGAGGGGCTGGGAAGAGGGAACCTCTGGAGTTGTGGAGGATGTGGGAAAAATCTAACAGAAAACTGGAGGAGATCCTCTAACTTTATGAATGAACTAATGTGAATCCCAGGCTCAACCACATGCTTGCATATGTGAAGTAAAGGCATAGAAGTGCAGCAAAGTCTTTGAAAACGGAAATGACATTGGAATCAGTCCCCATGGAAGTTGAGAAACATGCACCTATCTGGTTTGATTGTCTGTTATACTTTCAAGAGAACTTCCAGAGAACATGTATGGAATCTCAACATAGGCTATTGAAAATGCCCAGAATTACTCAATATACAATATATAGGGAAAACATACTCAGTTCTTAAGAAGGCAAAACACAATCAACAGATGCAAAGTCTGAGATAACCCAGATCAGGAGCAACATTTTTCTGTAAACAGGCAGATGGGAGGAATATTTTAGAGTATGTGGGACATATGGTCTCTGTCAGAGAGACTCAACCCTGTCATCCTAGTGCAAAAATATCACAAACAATATGTAGGTAAATAATCATGGCCATGCTTCAATAAAATCTCATTTAGGAAACTAAAATTTGAATTTAATATAACTTTTATGTGTCACAAAATATTATTTATTTTGATTTTTCACAACTACTATAACTGTGGAAGCAAAACAGTTCTTTGCTCATGAGCTATATAAAAACAACAGAAGGTTAAAGTTGACTCGCAGGTTTACCAGCTCCTAATCTAAACCTTGGAAATACCACACAAAGACTTGAAAGTGGTTATTATAAACCTACTTCATTAAGGAAATTTAAACACTTTGGAAACTAACAGAGAGATGAAAGTTCATTGAGAAGTAGACACATTAGAAATTTTAAAATGGAAATTTTAAGGGAGAAAAATAGTATGTCCGAAATGAATTTCAAAAAACAACTCAGAAAAATCCTCAAATACTCTTAGGAATACTTTGCTTTACCAGTGTACTCAATAAGATTAAGATGAATTCAACCATTCTAAGTGAGGTAATTATGAGGAGTGAAATAGATTATTTCTGAATCAGAATGGAGTTTTAAAGGGGCAGAATCTCTGACCTTGAATCTCTAGTTATTATATTTGGTTTTGTTTTTTTTTTCCTGTTTGTGCCTGGAGGAGGGAACAAGAAATGAATCATCAACTATGAGCACATAAAATGTTGTCATTCTCTTTCATATTTGTTTGTTCTACTTTTATTGCTTTTTTAAATTACAAACTAATACATTGCTATAAAAGTTTTCCAATGATGCAAAAGTACATAAGCGTATAGGAGGCAGAAAGTTATTCCTTGCTGTTCCAATTCCAATCCTGAGATAGATACTGTCAGTACTCTATGTATCTATGTAAAATAAATGCATGCATTCAAATACTTTGAAATAAAGAGTTATATTATGCTACTACTTGTTTTTTTGCAGCAATGTATTATGAATATGACCCATTACATTGCATTCAAATATGTAGGTTCTTTTTCTTGGCTGCTTAGTAGAAATGTATTATAATTACTTAACCTATTTCCTATTGATGATTGTGATAGGTTGGATTATTTATTCCAGTTTTTCACTCTCCCACAGTGTATCCAGTAGTATTGCCATGACTTCATAGTGGTCTCAGTGCGATTTTCTGTGCTTCACTTATTTCAGGAATTGGGATATTACATGGGGCACAGAGATTTGAAATGTGCTTGAAGAGCCACGCTCGTCCTCTTGATTGTCACTGCCAAGGAAAGGGTGGCACAGGTGGTCACTGCCCCCTTTTTCTTGCACCTAGAAGAGAACCTATGGAATGGAGATGGCTCTGTCAACTTGTAAACAATTAGGAGAGTACATGCTCATTTGCATATGATGCTGTGTTTGAAAGTGTGTCTTAGTTGCTTTTCTCATTGCTGAGACAAAATACCCAACACCCAAAGTTAAAAGTTATTTGGTTCACAGTTGATAGAGGTTTCAGATCATAATTGACAGTCTCCAAGGCAGGGTGGTGTGCAAAGGGGCATTGCAGAGGAGAAACAGTTCATGGCAGACAGAAGACAGCAAATCAGCAAACTACAAGTGACAAGCAGTGACCCTGTTTCCATCCCTTGTATCTTATCCAGGTTACCCACCCTTAGGGCGGGGAGCACTCACACTCATGGGGTGCAGCCTTAATCTTAACATCACACCATGAATCAATGACAGCATCACGTCCTTGGTCCCAGCGGTACACACCCTAGACCCAGCCCCTCCTATGACCTTGGGAGGCTTTGGGGGGACAACAAGATACAAGACATAGCCAGGGATTTAGCTCAGCAGCATGAGCACCCGCCTGGCAAACATGAGGCCACAAGTTTGATCCTGGTACCAAAAACAAAAACAAAAACACAGATTCAAGACATAGCAAAGTGGTTTTATTGGGCAGCATTATCATAGCAATAGATTTATAGAATAGTCATTTAAATTGACTCCAATTTTTGTTATGAATACTTTTGCATTTAATATCCATTCTTTTCCACAAACCTTATAATTTTTAAGTAGATACATTTCTGAAAGTATAATTGAAAAGGCAAATTTTTAAAGCTAGATAGATAATAGTGATGATGATGACTATTAATAATATCAGTATTTATTGAGTATCTTCTGTATCTCAGATACTAAATCTTTCATATGAGTCAACTGAAAAGAGTCTGAAATTTTACCCTCCCTGTAAGCTAACAAGTTATCCTGCATTAGTGTTATAGAGATGTGAGTTGGGGATTAGAGACAAAGGACTGCTCCAGATGGTGCAAGGAACATGAACATCAGCGTGTTCATATAATGCCATGTGCCTCCCAATGCCACTAGGATGTCACATATCGGCCCAGCTGGATGACTGTACATTTAATGCGCTGTGTTTCAGGAGGAGATCCATGAGCTTAGAGAATTCAAACTATCAATAATTAATGATAAGCCTGCCCTTTGCTCCAGAAACAATGTCTCAATTTTCTGAGGCTAGTCCCTATAAAATATTATTGAAGTGATTGCTTAAAATAAAGATCATTCAGTGTCTTTCCTCACAAGTTGTACAGACATGGAAGAGATCTTGGACAACTGTCCCTTAATGGTATTTATTAACTTATTTAAGCCTCTTTATTTTCCAAATGCAGAAGCTTAACCACAGAGAATTTAAGTAACTTCCTGAAGATCATACAGTGAATAAAAATAGAGCCAGGCTTACTGTTTGATTTTCCAGGACATACAAAGATTTACTGTTTAAGAATCACTCTTTAATATTGCAATTGTAGAATAAGAAATAAAATTGATTTTAATCATCATATGAAACTGTAGTCCCTTTGAATTTATTAAGCTGTTCAGTTAACATAAGAAAATTGAATCTTTGTAGCACTGTAGTTAAAGAGAATGTTTTCCATGAACAATTACTTGAAGAAGCCAAGATTCTTTCCAGGAAGAGAGTGAGTATATGGGGGTTGAAAGTGAAACCAGCCAAGCTGTCAGAGGTTTTCAGAGACAATCTGCACCTTGGGGCTCATATAGAAATTTGATGCTATTGTCCATTTGATTGATTTACTACTTTGGAGGATTCTGTGTACTGATTGTTATGAGAAAGCAACAAAGAAAGCAATGTGGATATGGATTTTTCAATTTGTCAAGTACCAGAGGAGAAATAATTCTACTTTGTAGTATAATCCTATTAAAGCAAGTTTTATAAAGATTTAGCTTTCTACCATTTTATCAAGATATTCAAATTATAATTTTAGCTCAGTTTGAATGTTTTTAATGAAACATACTTAATATTTGTATTCTTAGAGGATTTCTACTATTTTAACAGTATTGAAGGGATGGATTAATCTTTGATGATTATAATGAGGAACATTCTCATTATTTTTAAAAGTACTTATTTGATCAGATCCATTGCATTTAACTAATTAAATGACATGTTCAAGATATGGATGTATATTAGTTCAGTTTCCGGTTGCTGGATACCCCACATGACTTAAAAGAGATGTTTAATAGGGATCATGGTTGAAGGGTCAGTCCATGGTTGGCTGCCTGCAAGGCAAAAAAACTGTAGAAGAGCATAGTGGAGAAAATCTTCTCACTTCATGACAGAAGGAAGGATCCAAGAAGAATATGCATCCTCCAAAGTCATGCCACCAGTGACACACATCTTCCATGAGGGCCCCTCCTAACAACACATTTAGCTACAAACTCGTCAATGGATCAATCCACTAATGAGTATAGAACCTCCATGATTCAGTCGTTCTCTTTCTTTTCTTGTTGCTGGGACAAAATACCTATGACTCAAAGGAGGAAAAGTTTATTTCAACTTACATTTTGTAAAGGTTTGTGTCATATTCAGCTGGTTCTACAGCAGGGCAGCAGGGGAGAAACAGTTCATGGTGTGGCAAGCAGATGGCAGTGATCAAGCAACCCTCCCTTCCCCTTTTATCCCATCCAGATTCCAAGCACTCAGGGTGGTGGCAGCCACACTAAGGGTGAGCCTTCATCCACACCCACACCCAGAACTATGCAAAACCAATTGGTGGACTAATTTAGTACCACACACACTTAATCCAGTATAACACACCCTTAGATCCAGCCATCTTGGAAAATCCCTACCTGTGGGTGCATTAAGCTTTTGGGGACATCTAGATACAAGCCATCATGGTCACCTTCCAAAAGTCCATCTCTGAACATATAAGACCTTTAGGGAACCTTTTAGATCTAAACCATAACATTTTACACCTGGCCCACAAAAGGTTCACATGTATCTCATCTCTAAGAGTCATTAAAATTTTAACTGTTTTGGCATTACTGGAAATTCCAACTCCAAAGTCTCCTCTGAGACTCAAGGCAAACTCATATCTGTGAAGCCTTGTAAAAATTAAAGAGAAAGTTAAACACTTTGAATACACAAAGCACGGGGTAAATGATTCCATTCCAAAAAGAAGGAATAGGAAGATAAAAAATAGGGCCAACTAAGACCTAAACCCAGGAGGTTAAACATTAACTCCTGCAGCTCCATGCTGGCCATGCAGAGCAAGGCTGGTGCGATGTGAGCTCCAACAGGCTCAGGCAGCCCTTTCCCTATGACCTTGCTGGAACCCGAACCCTAACCCTGTCATGGGGAAAAAACTTACATACTGGGCTTCCAAAAACTCTGCCTCTGCTTCAGAGAGGAAAACTTCAAGACATAGACTGGGAGAATATGTTGTCAAATCACATTTTGATAAAAATTCATATCCCCAAAAATTCATCAGGAAGAACACAAATTGCCCAATTTTAAAATGGTCAAAATGTATGACAAGACATTTTATTAAAGAAGATACATACATATAAAATAATCACATGAAAATATGTTAAACATCATTAGCCACTGCTGAGTTAGCCATGGGAAACCACTGCACATTTATTCAAATGATGGAATAAAGAAAACCCTGACAATATCAAATGGTGACAAGAATAAGGGGCAACAAGAAACACCATGTATTTTTGATGGATAGGCGAGGTGGTGCAGCCACTTTGGAACATACTTTTATACCAAGTTAAACATACACCTATGTGTAGCTCAGCAGTCTTGTTCAGGTATTTGTCTAAGGGAAGTGAAATATTTATTTTCATACAAAAACCTGTAACTAGACTTTCAGAGCATCTTTTTAAAATAATTTCCCAAAACTGGAAGCAATATGGTTGTCTCCCAGCCAATGAAAGGCTAAGTAAACTGATAATATAACTCTATTGGAGGATGGTGCTCACTTC
The DNA here is from genome assembly GCA_004027455.1 of Hydrochoerus hydrochaeris. Lineage (NCBI taxonomy): Eukaryota > Metazoa > Chordata > Mammalia > Rodentia > Hydrochaeridae > Hydrochoerus > Hydrochoerus hydrochaeris. Next base: position 52,433 of record PVLA01011179.1, read on the forward strand.
AGCAGCATGTCCCCTGTATCACAGGGTGCTAATTGGTAGTGGAAATAAATTTTGGATTCATGCATAATTTTGAATGCATTTTACTGAAAGAAGGAAGCCAAAAATGGACTCTGTTAGTATGATATTTTGAAAAGGCAAATTTATAGATATAAAAAATAAACTAATGATTTCCAGAGATTGGGAGATGAGGGACTATTGAGAGAAAGCAATGGTGAATTTTGTAATCTGTGAAACTGCTTTGTGTGCAATTATGGTGGTAGCTGAAACACTATAAATTTGCTAAAACCTATAGCATTGTATATGACAAAAGATGAATGTTATCATATGTAATTTAAATAAAACCAGTCAAGATATAGACAGAACACAAAAAGGAATACAGATGGTGACAAATGAATCTAACTTTATTACAAAAGAAAAAAATCTTAGCCACACTAAAGCAGGTGGGGAAAAATGGTCTTATATAGCTTTGGAAACTGTTTGGATACCTTAAGGCCTTATAAGGAAAACAAGAAGTTGACCCAAGAAATATGCTGTCGTTACAAATTTAAAGAGTGTTCTTAAAATTTAAGTTTATTTTAACTAATGCATAAAAATCATAAATATTTAGGGAGTGCCACGTGATGTTTTGATGTATGGGCTACTAAGGATGTGCAAACAAGAAAATATACTACAGATAATGAGAACCAGGCATCTCAGACACAAGAAGTTAAAAGTAAGGATAGCACAAAGGTTAGAATAAACTATACAGTGCTGGATCTGAGTAGAGGTATCAATGTACTCCCATGTTTTGCTATTTTATTCATACAAAAATTTATATATGAGGTATGATCAAGAACTACAGTGAATGTTTAAAATTAAAGAAATCATTACAGTTAATAGCATATTGCTATTAATTCACCTCAAAATAATCCCTCTTGCTTTGAACACACTCATCCCATCCTTTGTGCCACTTTCTGAAGCAGTTCTGGGTGTTTGATATTCTTATTCATGAGCGTCTCCATTTGCACTTTAGTAGCTGCCTTGATGTCCTGGTTTGATTCACATTTGCCTTTCATGTTTATTTTGACTGTGAGGAAAGCCATATCTGGGGAATAGGGCGGATAAGGACCACTGCAACATTTTTATGAGCCTGATTTTCCTTTGCATGGTACTGAGACAGCATTCATCAAATTTTTGTGAACATCTCATAAAGATACTCACAGAAGAAGACTTCCAGAACCGCTTCAGAAGTTGCCACAGCAAAAGAATATACATGCTTAAAACCAGGTGCAGTATTTTGAGGTGGATTAATAGTGATGCGTTTTTATTGCAATAAAATTTAAATATCCACCATTTCTTTTGAGCACATTTTGTATATAGACACCTAAACATGTGTGTGCAGATAGCTAGATTGCATGGGATGTTGTATGTACGTCATATATATATATTTCCTACAACTATCTTCTGTGAGGAACTAGAAATGATTTTATAGTTTCTAGAAGATTTTAGTTTCTAAATATCACTCTTTAATAAAAAGGAGCCAAAGCTACTTGAAGAAGTAACTGACTTCTGAGCTACACAAGATGAGCTTGGAACATCTTGCAGGGATGGAAAGTGCTTTTAAAACAAAGGAAAACACATTCAAGGGATGCGGTAGCCCATTAATGGCCTCTGAATGACCAAAGCCAGAACAACTTGACCAACAAAATCTATGAGAGTATTTGAATTGTAACTCAATGAATAAAATAAATATTTTGAGGTCCATAACAGAACAGATAAGTGAATGAAGATGGGACAATGCTTCCCTACAGAATTCCGATTAATAAGTATAGTAAAAGTGAAGAAAATAGAAAGCTGCCATTAGCACACTGTAATAACTGCTGATAGCAAGATAAATATGTGGGCCACACTTTAAGAAAAAACAGGACATTTTCATAGCCTTAAAGTATCTTTACCCAAATACTCATTGTAGAAAAAGAAAATACTAATACTGTAGTAGGGGGTGCTAGTAGATGCCACTTTAAGTGATAATGTCAGTTTAAGCAGTAATAGGACATGAGCTCATGTACCCTCAGATACATGGTGCACCGCAAAAGATTCAACACTGGCTCCATGGTATTTGTCGCAAAAGCCATAATCTCATCAAATCATGAGAAATCATGACAAACCAAACTGAAAGACACCCTACAATGTAACTAACAAAACCTCTTCAAAAATCCCAAGATCATTAAGGACAAAAAGTGACTGATGAAGGAGATGAGACAAATGGACAGAATGTAGGATGGGGGTCAGTACCAGGAACCTGACTCAGGACCTCATGCTTGCCAGAAAGCTGCTGTGTCACTGAGCTATATCCCCAGGCCAGAATGTCGGATCTTGAACTGGATGTCAGAGCAGAACCCTGATGGACCGTCTGGAGCAGCCAGCCTGTTGTTTAGTCAGTTGCACTGTACTGATATTAATGTCTTAGTTCTGATCATTGTACTGACACAGGAAAATGTGGACAGCACTTCCCTTCCCCTCTGACAGCCCCAAGGGTCCTGATCTTGTGACAGCCCTCAAAGGCTGAGAATGACCAAGATGACCAGCTCTAGGGTCCCTCTGGGCTACCGCAGGATTCGGCAGCCCTGCCAAGAGCCACAGCTGGCTGACAGCTGTGAGGCTGCTGCCTCACTCTGGGCCACTGCGCTGCCTCTCTGAGAAGCAGCCAGGAGACCACAGCCGGCAGGGAAAGGTAGAAAGAACTGGGCCTCATCGTAACATCTCCAAACTCTCAAACCCCCAGGTGCCGTGATCGACACCATCACTGCTCCTCCAAAGTAACGCAGTCACAGACCTTACGGCGCAGGAAGAATGGGTTCAAAAGGGAGGAGTAGGCAGGGGATACAGCCCAGCGGCACAGGCGCCTGCCTGGCAAGTACAAGGCCCTGAGTTCAAAACCAGGGGTCAAACAAAGGAAAAGAAAAAAAGTCCTTTAAAACAGAAGGGAAACAAGAGAGGGAGAGCGAGAGGAAAGTGAAGGAAGGGAAAAGCATTTTTAAAAAAGGGAATCGAGGTGGGGGGATGGAAACAGCTTTTGTAAATGGAGAAAGAAAGGTTTGGAGGGAGGGAAAAGGAATGGGAAAGAAAAAGAATTAAGATAATATGGTGTACAGGGAAAAATTTCCCATGATGAATGTGATGATTATGCATGACAAATATGTACTAATAAAAAATAAAATTTAAAAAGAGCGCAGTCCCGACTTCACCCCTGCCGTAAGTGGCAGGAGTGGTCAGTGAACCAGCTGTT